>SJXQ01012376.1:343676-375320 GCA_006408695.1 Aepyceros melampus
CCCCACCCCCCCCCCCCCACCCCCGAGCTCTTAAAATGTTGTAATTTAGGGTCTGCAGACAACTTTATGAACCTTCTTCCCTCCTGCACTTACATTTTCTTATAAATCCTGCTGTTAAAACTGGTTTACTTAGGACCCACTTTTGTGTGTGTGTGTGATGTTAAGTATTTATTCTTTTGCTACTGAAGCGTTCAGGGATGTTGTACTTTCTGTTTAGGGTGCAGGCGTGGGAAAAAAGCCTTGTTAAATAGATGTCGTTACATTCCTGGAGAATATAAAATGCATTGTAGCAATATTTGGGCAAGTACTTGTGTCCACAGTGATTTTATAAAATACTCTGCTTGTCCTCTGATGCAGCACCTTTTCTGTCTGTATATGAGTTCCTTTATCATGTATGTGTTTTAGCCATAGAGATAGGAAAAATCACAGAGCTTATGATTGTGTGTGAAAACAGACCAATCTAGATCCCCTAAAGGAAACAGTCACAACTATTTTTATTTTTAGCATTAAAACAAAACAAAACAAAAAAACTTACTTTGAAGAAGTCAGCAGCTTTAAAGACCAATGATAAGAATTCAATTTTTTAGATATTTAATTTACTCTGGTGTGTGGGCAATTGCTTGGTTGATTTTAATATTTTAAAGAGTAAGTTTTCTTCTTAATATCAGTAGAATCAATCTTTTAAAAGGTGGCTGAAATTTTTTAAGCAAGTTGAATCTGTATGATTTGTTGAATTTACAATCTGAGTGCAAGATTTACTTTTGGGCAGTTAGATTTTCTTTTGCCAGAACAAGATACGTTTCTCAAGGAAGACAGAGACAAAGTAGGCAGGATTTTAGACATTGCATTATACTCGATTTAATTCTGTTGCTTTGAGATTTGTGTCTTCCTGGTTCTGGTCTTCAGCTTGTAAATTAGGTTGCAGCATATTTAAAAATATATTCACTTGAAAGAAAACCCCACTGCTTTCACAATAAAGTAAACTGATGGTGTATAAGTCACTGGTCTCATCTGAGATGATTATATCTGCCTTGCATGTATTTTACACCCACAGTATGGTTTGCAGCAGTGTTCAAGGCATAGCGTGAAAAATTTGATTTGAATAGTTCCATTAAAGCAATGAAAAAAAAAATACATGGCTTAATAGACCTTCTAGTGATAGCTCCCCCTCTTACTATGCTAACTCTGAAATAAATATGTGATCTAGTATTAGGAACATAGCATTTATAAGACCCTTGCTGGTAATATTTAATTTAATAAACATACAAACTGTGACATTATTAATGCGATGAAGCTTGTACCACAAGCTGATTCTTTCAGGTTGTTTGACATATTACTTATCACTAGATTCTTTATAAACATATGCTGTGATTTAGAACTGGTACTTTTATCAAAATTATTTTGGATTTTAACTCAAAACACCTATATGACAAGGTACTCATTATATATATAAATCATTTATACTTGTATATCTTGGCAAACCTTTTGAGGAAGAAGAGAGAATTTATGGAGGGAGAGCACCTCTAGGGCTATATCTCTGGTTATTTTAGCTAATATAGTTGTTTTGTTCAACTATAGTAGGAAAAAAAAATAAAAGATTAAGTTTTGCGGCAAGAGTTATGCTTATTTAGTATATATATGTCTTGCCTGGGAAATGTCATGGACAGAGGAGCTTAGTGGGCCACAGTCCATGGGGTTGCAAAAGAGTTGGACATGACTTAGTGACTAACAACAAAAACATGTCTTATATATGTGTGTTATATATGTATTCAGATATACAATTAAGTTTCAAGAAATGGCAAATTAATGGAACTTTCTGATTGAAAGGATCTTCCTAGCTCACATTTCAACTTTTAAGATGTATTTGTCTTTTATTTTGTCATTCCTAGTATGAAGGGGAAGGCATTTTTCAATCTTAGGATAATTCAGAAGCAATTTTTTGGTTCTCGGTTAATTCAGTCTCATCTTAAAAGTTCAAATTTAGCAAAGCACATGTTCCCTTGTTCTGCCAAGTGTGATAAAAACTAGTCGAAAAATAAAACTATTGCAAACAAGTAGAGCACTGCACTTCACTGCATTCTGTACAGGCCGCATCATTTCCAGGTTTGATGTCACTGCCTACTGGGCTGCCATTTGTGGGTACAAGTAAGGCAGCCTTTGAAAGTTGATAGAAGGAACTGATGTTTCAGATATCTGTGTCTGAACTGTGTTTGTGTGTTTTAAATATCCTTTTTGAACAGTGATATGCACACTTGCGAGCATTCAAACATTTACCATCTTCTATCAACAAAAGGTTATTCTTTATAGGCTCCAGGATGTTTTTCTCTCTGCATTGGGAGCTCTTTTCTTTGTATCTAAAACGAATTAGCAAAATCATCTCTCCCACTTTGTAATATAGTCAAATTATAGACTATTCTGTGTAATTATAACTTCTTAATAGTTTAATCTTTCTGTTTACAATATTAAGCTATCACATATATATTTTAACATCCTTGAACTTCAGTGGATGAAATGCGTGTTATATAGATTCAGTTTAGGCCATCTGCAATCATCAGTGATATTTTATGAGAACTTCTCAGTTATTATATAGATTTCTATTATTGTAAATAGCTCATTTAGGAATCTACAAAAGATGAAACTGTTATTTCAAATAAAAAATGTTTCAAAGGTGGTTAGTACTTTTATAGCCTGATTTGTTTATTTACCTAAAATTTTATGATTTTGGATGCAATTTTGTCAGATAATGGCAATGTTTACTACTCAGCACCACCCTGAGAAAACAGAAGCTGTAATTAGGACTCACTCTTTCCTTTCACAGTGTATTTACCTGCCACAGAATGCTATATATTTTGTTCAAATGAAACTTTTTCCTACCTCTGCCTTGATTTGCTATGTATATATGTGTTTAATATATATGCATGTGTATATGTACATACATTAATGACTGCATTCTAAATAATTTTTAGAGCTCACTCACCTTTGGGATTGACTCTTAATTTATACTCATATTCTGCTTTGTTCCTGTGAAAAAGTCAAAGAAACATACTGACTTCCTCCTCAACAAATTCGTTCTTTCCTCCTCCAGCTCTTCTGTCTTTCTGACACTCAGTTTGCCCTTGTTGACTCTCTTGCCAACAACTTTTTTTTTTTTTTTTAACTTACTCTTCCTTCTCAGGCTCCCACCCTAAACCTGAATCTTGATAAAATCTATGCCTGATTCATCAGAGTTTATTTCAGATCAGAATTTTTATGCTTTCCCCAAAAGCAGTTGTGAAGTTTTCAGAACAAATATCAGATACAATTTGTCTTTTTATTTAACTTCTCCCCCATTGGGTTTTTGTTTTTTAACTTTGTGCTTTTTTGTCTATTTATTTCTAATTACTTCTCTCAATATTCACTTTATTATCTGGCCTTTTTTTGTGAAAATACAATATTTTTCTTTTATTGGTATTTCTGTGTTCTTTATCTTGACATTCTTAGCTATGTGAAGCACTCCATTTTCCTCTGCTTTCTTTTGTACTTCGGACCCATCTTTCAATGCTTTCTTTGATCCTTTTCAATTCAGCTTCCTCATTTGCACAGACATTAAAATCTTTCTTACTACATTTACCAGTGTGCCCTTAACCAAATGTAATGACCTTGTTACAGACTAATCTTTATTGTCTTAGCTGTTTAAAAATCATAATTAGCCCTTTGGGTGATTAAGAACCACAGATTCTGCAACTCCTTCACTTTCCCGTCCTTCCTCCAGCTTTTCTTTCATGGGTCTCTATGCTTGCTTGTTTATTTATGCAGTTCCTAGGTTTCCATAGGTTTGCTCTTCACAGGATGTGCCTTCAAATATCTCTTCTACGGAAACTTGCTGGACATGTGTTATAGCAGAATGAGGTGGGAAAAAGATCTAGGACTAGTTTTCTAATATATATCTTCCACCCATTGCCCAACAACCTTCACCTACTTCATGGTTTCTTATTTCATGTAGCCTGATACATTTTAATTGACATTCTAAATCTTTCTATTTGTCCTCCCCTGAGCCATCTGATATAGACTATGTTCTCTTGCCCTTAAGTTGAACGGGATGAAGATTAAAATGTATTTAAAAGATTTAATTTTTCTGAGTTGATATTAACATAGCCCATTAAGGAGATGGGAACATGAAGTGTATGTGCCAGAACCATTAAGGAGGAAGGCTTTTTTAAAAAAATGACTATACAACTATGTGTACTATATCTTATTAATGACATCACTATCAGCCCTTTCTCTGCATAGTTACAAGAAATAAAGCACCAAACCAAAGAGGTTCAGGCTTTATAGATCATGAGAAACAGTTCTACTTGCATAACCACTTTTTAGGAAACTCTTTGCTCCAAAGTTTAAAGTTACATAGATTTTAAATTTCATATTCAATTCTTTTTACAGATTCTTTACAGTAATCTTTAAAAATATAAATGTGTTAGTCTCTCTGTGTCTGTGTATGACACCATAATGAAACTAGAGAATAAGAATGTAAAATTGAGAATAGTGAGTGGGAATTTCTGACAGTCCTTTCATCCTGCAGTCCTAGATACTGTCATAATTGTGTGCTTTTTTGAGGATCTCTTATTGGAACCTGAATACTTAATAATCTCCTATCTATGAAAATAATTTTATAACTGAGCACTAGAGTCAAGAGCCTTTAAATTTATTACTTAATTTGCACACAGTATACTTTGCAGTTGAGTACAAAGTTTGCGTGAATATCACCATATCAATGGAATGTTCACATAATATGATTGAAAATCTGTAGTTGTTGCCAAGGCAATTTAGTATGTGAAATACCTGCCTTAAATTTGTTTTGTAAATATAGGTTTCAGAGGAACCTGACTCTTAAGGTACAGTAGAAAACATTGGACACAAGACATTTTATTTTTATGATTTTCAGTATCCTCATTTGTAAAATGAAGTGATAAGCAAATCTGTAAGTATCTTCCAGTTATATAAAGAACTTAGCTTTTTTGTGGACCTCTGATTTTCTATGCAATTTGAGTTTACATGTTCTAAGCTACAGTAGAACAGTCTCTAGAGCAGTGGCTTTAAAGTTTTTAAACTGTGAGTCACAGTAATACCTGGGTCTTCCCTGGTGGCTCAGTAGGTAAAGAATCTGTCTGCAACTCAGGAGACCCCAGTTTCATCCCTGGGCTGGGAAGCTATCCTGCAGTAGGAAATGGCAACTCATGCTGATATTCTTGCCTGGAAAGTCCTATGGACAGAGAAGCCTGGAGGGCCATAGTCCATGGAGTCACTAGAGTCAACGTGACTTGGCAACTAAACCATCACCACAGTAATAAATAAATACTCACTCAAGTTTCACAAAACATTTTCCTTTACCACATTCAACACTCCGAAATCTTTTCTTTTATGTTCAACTTCATTGAAGAGAAACTTTGGTTATGACCTAGTAAATTTAACAGTGACTTGAGGTTTGAGAAACATTTCCTTAGTGATAGTGTTAACTTTACTAGCATGTAATGTCCTGTTTCCTCTTATATCTATTTTAATATTTCATTTCTAGAATGATAGACTATATATATTAGCAAAATAGAATCACTTTTTGTTTAATAACCTACTTGAATATATGTTATAAAGGATGTTTTGATATAAAAATCAAGAGACCTGTCATTTATAATATTCTTTCCATTATGATCTGCAATTAAAAAAAATTAAGTTCTTTCTCTTTGAGATTGCTAAGCTTTTATTTAAATCTTAACTTTTTAAATTTTTTGACATTTAACAATTCTCTTTCTCTCTAATACACAATGGAGAAGGAAATGGCAACCCACTCCAGTATTCTTGCCTGGAAAATCCCATGGATGGAGGAGCCTGGCAGTCGATAGTCTGTTGGGTTGCAGAGAGTTAGACACGACTGAGCAACTTCACAAGCAAGCCAGTACACAAACATACTTACTGTAAGTGTATTGATTTATTGAAATCAAAGTCACTTCTGGTCTTTGAAATAAACAGGCCCATATCTGCTGGTAGGGACTACCTCTTGCCCTTTTTTTGACATGAATGGAGGAAGAGGCTATCAGCATCTCATACCTTTACATCAGTGTTTCACATTTGAATCATCAAGGGAAGTTTTAGAAATTCTGTTTTCTGGGTTTGCACTCCATCTCAAATAAATCAGAGTATGAGTGTTTGATGGTCAGAGCTAGGCAGCAGTGTTTTAAAAGATTGCTTGGTGATTCCAATATGCAGCAAAATCTGGAACCACTCCTGTAGGATTTTTTTGTCTGTTTTTATTAAAATGAAAGAAAAGGTAGAGCATTTTTCTTTTTTAAATTTAACAGCTATTAACCACACTGGCAAACTATCTGTCCATTGTAATTTCATGCCTAGGGACTCTGGTGATGGCAACTTTCCTAAAAATAGAAATAAGTTCATAAGGTTTAAAAATAACTATTTTCAAATAACTTTCTTTTTATTATAAAACACTGATGGTATAGTCATGTTTTAGAACAGGCAGTTTTTCACTTTGACTGTAAGAGAAGAGCAACCTGGAGAATAAGGTCTTCTCAATTTCTATGTAGAAGAAGCATTTGTACTTCCCCTCTAGCTTATCATGATTAAAGTGTGGTGATCAGTGCTGTCTCTGGAACCTCTACAGACATCCATAAGGTAGCTTTTCTCCAGATATACTGAAATCGGAAGGTTGTCCAGAAGTACTGCATGTTTGACATTTGATGTCATTCTCAAAAGAATAAATGCCACAGTATCTAGAATAGTTCTAATCCATGGAACAAATGCAGGATTCGAGGGGAGGAATTCAGTATAGTCATGCCAGCCATTTATCATATTTCTATTCAGTTACAGAGGGATTACCTCCAAAATGTACTAGATGGAAAAATTTCTTACCCTTAATATAGGCCAGATACAAGCAGCTTACTCAGATAGCTTCATAGTTCATGGCAACCTCCCAAGTCATTCATTTTTAAGTGGTTGCATCCATTTGAGTCATGATGAGAACATCACCCAGCAAACTGAGTCATAAGTTAATTTACATATTTGAGAAGTTGTATTCTGTATATTGCAATAGAAATGTCACCTAAATTTTGTATTTTTGTTTCATTCAGATTCGAATCCACGAAAGTATGGAAGGTTATTATTTTCTGTTATTGTCTTTAGGAATAGTAAGTTTGAATTGACCTGTTTGGGTTTACATAATATTTATATATTGGAGCATTATATCATAACTAGCAGATAAGCTGAAATGAAATCTGTTCATTTGCTGAGAAATGTAATTTAGGATGTATAAATTCATCAGCTCTAGGACTAAAAATAGTTAAAATTCAGAAGGTTAAAAGGAAAAAGCTTGATTAAATATATTTTGGGTTTCCTAAAGTATTAGAAAAATTATAGTTTTTGTTATATACAAACAATGCAATTTATTCAATCTTTAGAAATCTGCAAGTTCTGGGATTTAAAAATAAAAGAGAACCACAGCAATGAGGAAAGTTAAAGTTATTGATTCTACTTATTTTTTTACACTGCCTACTACCCACCTCTCCAAATGCAATATTTCATCTGTGCTAGAATTAAGTATTTATTAATGTTCAAGAACTAGGCAGTCATCTGACCATGCCTTATTATAGCTCACTCCTAAATTTAGAAGTGTTTCCAGATTGAAAAATGGTAAAGGGAATAGAGAACAAATGCAGAGTTTTCAGTTTACTCCTTGTTTTGGATTTTATATATTATTTTGAAGCTAGATTTTATTATCCTTATCAGACTGTATTGAGCTTTTTAAGAGAGTGAGGTAAAATTGTGTTATAAATTTTTGAGATCTGAAGGTTTTATTTGTATAAATATATTTCTTTTGTTTAATTGGCATACTTTCTAGAAATGATATATAGTCAATTTTTAAAAATTCAGACATTTCCTATTTCTGAATTATCTGTGTACATTGGTTCTCACTTGCTTCCATCTGCCAGTCTTTTGATTACTTTTACTCCTTATTTTTACTCGATAACAAAAAAGGGAAGTTTATGGTAAAAAATGAAATCTGTTTATCAGTGAATGCAATTTGGCAAGAAGGAGGATACAAATATTTCTAAGATGAAATCTTCAGACTAATGGATTTTATTTATTCTTGCTCTTTTGCAGTCTTAAACTACAATTAAAGGTTTTAGTTTATTTTTATTGCAGACTGAAAGCAACATTGTAATAGTTCATTTCATAAAAACCCTAGTGAATATGTACTTCAAGAGTTGTGAATTCTTTAACATGAACGCCTGAACCAAAGCTCAGGATTTCTCTACCATTATTTCAAAAGCCTCCCTGATAGATCTCCAGATCAGTTGTCTGAATACTCCTCTTTTTTCTCTGTGTATTGCCAGTTGAAAGATGAATTATCATGGACAATGGCACACCCTCATTTCCATTGTGAGTTATGAACAGTGGTACACCCCATGTCTCTGTATGCTGTCACTAGAGTTTAGATACATTTTCTTTCTCTTCTACCACTCTTGTGTGTTCACAACTTTGAGAAATGATAAGGAGCTCCTCTCCACAGAAAGACTGGGGGCCCTTCAGTTAAGGTAGAACTGATACAATAAGAACTTTTTATGTTGATCTGAGTATTTTAACATAACAAGCCCTTGTTGATTGCTTATGATGATAGAGGCTTAGATATAAGCACCATGGAAAATGTAGGATGAATCAAATAGGGATTATCTGTGGCTTGTGAAATACTATATTGCATGGTAAAAAGTGGTGAGTGATGAATTCTAGAAGAGAAGCACAGGTAGAATCCTTTGGGACCATAGGAGAAAATGTGATTACACAACTAGCTGAGGGAGCCATGAAAGGCTTTTTGGGTGTGTTACTTGTTGAGCTTGGATTTGCAGAAGTCAGGAGCTGGAAAGACATTCTGGAAGGGGAAAAAAAAAAGTCTTAGGCCAAGTGTAGGAGGTAGATAAGCAGAAGCCTATTTGGGAAATAGGTGATAGATTTGACGCTTAGGACATAAGTATAGAGAAGGTAATAGAATGGTAAGTTTGGAAAGACCCGATCCCATAAAATGGATCATCTTGATGCAGCACCTTGAGTCTTAGGTTAAGACAAACAGGGCTTCTGATTAAATGAAAATAACTCAATTTTATTAAATTTAACTGACTTTTTATATGAATTCCATTAGAAGAAACCATGTTGTGCTGTTGCACAACTTAAATTGTTCATTTAATATTTTAAGGCTATATTTCTAAATGAGCACATGATTGCATTCTCCTAACGTCTTTACTATTAATATTATATAGGTAAATTATATCTGGCTTAACTAGTACTTACTGATACACATGTAGTTGTTACTGGGCTTTTTTATTGTAAAAAGTGCTATGTTATACGTTTATCTCTGTGAACTTGTGTTAGATATCTATTTGGTAAGTTTCTAAAAGTGGAATTTCTGGGCTAAAGGCTGTTTCAATTTACAGTTACTCCATGGGTATATGAGATTTTGTTTCCTCACCCACTTATCAGTTCCAACTGTGTCAGTTGACGTAATTAAAAATTTGACTGTATTGATGAAATTAAAAATTGACATCTAAAATAGGAAGGTAGTCACTAGCTACAGAAAATGTAATTTTGGAGGATGTGTAATCCTGGGATAAGGGATGCCATGACAGTTTAAGAGAAAATTTATAGGAATAATATGTGCCTTTCTAGGTTGTTAGTTTAAGTTTTGGGAGGAAAATATATTATTTTTGTTTTAAAACAAGCTGAATATTTTAAAGGTAGAATTTGGTATTTATATGATTTTTAATTAGTAAAATGAATATTTATAATGTTTCATTATTAATGTTTATGATAGCATCTTTTTCATATTGGAGTGCTGTACAAATTTTACTAGTGTGTTAGTTAACAACCTAATACAGGACATAAAAATCTCCAATCAAACCATCAGTATATAAGAAAAAGGGATGGCAAATTGTTCACTTCTTCAAATATTCTAGTAGAATAGTTTCATACACAAATCAGAAGTGTCATAGAGTAGAATTTAGTTATAAACACCTGCTTCTCTCTTTGTTTTTCAGTTTGTAGGCAAACTATTACATTACCTTAACTAATTTTACTTATTTCTTATACATTTTTCTTTTAATAAGAAAGTCACTTTAAACTTGCAGATATCAAATGATTTTCTTATTGCTACACATAATCTACACTACTCCCATGATTGGTAGATGAATTGAAGGGGATAGAGGCTAATTCATATTTAAAACAACACATTCAGTAGAAAGAAGCTAAGAAAAGATACAGACTTTTCAGTCACTCTGAGTTTCTCTAGGAGGACTTCACAATTCTTTAGCAGCACACTCTTTTTCAAAGTGCAGAATGTAAAGTATAAAAGTGGCAGTGTTCTGTTGGAGCAAGGTGAGGTCCGTGGAGTTCTGGTCACCAGGCCTCTCTTCCTTAGCTCCTCCAGTGACTCCTACAGTTATCTCCAACATGTCTAGATTGTTGGGAACATAGTGCAGGAACAATACTCTTCTAGGCAATTTTGCTGCTCTTGCTTTTTAGGAGCCACTAGGTGAAAGCCCACAGATTACTCAATGGATTATTCTGTATTGCAAATAAGTTCTAAATTTACCATATGAAACTCTAAAGGCCCCAGGTTTTAGGTTCCATCTTTCTTGGCTGAAGCAAGACAGGTCTTTGAATTTCATCTTACATTGTTTGCATGAGCTAGGTAATCATTGGTAATAAAACAAGCTGCCTTTGCGACCCTCAAAGAACTTCCCTGTTATGATTCATTGACCTTTCTCTATGGATTTCTTTTAGAACATGAATCTTCAGGGAAATTTTATAATTGGGCTGGATGCTTTGGGGCTCTTATCCTGACTTCTGGGCTTTCCTAAATCAAAATAGTTATTTTGGTGGAAAAGTTAAAAAAAAACCCTCAAATTTTATAGCAGTCTCCTTTAAAAAATCATGTATTTCTGAGATATGTTAAGTAAACTTTGATGGTTAACTTATTGATTCGTTTTAAAGGTAGATTTATTCCAAAAATTCTGCCTTAAAGTATTGTATTATAACAATACCCCTTTATCATCAACATGCTGCAGATATATGACATCTGTCAACATGGTAGGAGATCTATGACATGTGGCAGATAATTAAACTCACTAATGCCAGCGCAGTGCATTAAAATTTATTAAACTCCAAAGGATATTGAAGTGTCATAAAGTGTTCCTGCTGCTGCTGCTGCTGCTAAGTCGCTTCAGTCGTGTCTGACTTTGTGCGACTCCATAGACAGCAGCCCACCAGGCTTGCCCGTCCCTGGGATTCTCCAGGGAAGAACACTGGAGTCGGTTGCATTTCCTTCTACAATGCATGAAAGTGAAAAGTGAAAGTGAAGTTGCTAAGTCATGTCCAACTCTTCACAACCCCCTGGACTGCAGCCCACCAGGCTTCTCCGTCCATGGGATTTGCCAGGCAAGAGTACTGGAGTGGGGTGCCAGTGCCTTCTCCAAAGTGTTCCTATTCACATTCAAAAACTTTGTCCATGAAATATGAACCCAGATTGAACTGAAAAGACAAAAACTATACAGAGAGTTTTCTTTTTTGTCAGCATTCTTTGATAAATACTTTAAATTGTAATGGTAGGTAGTGACAGTGAGCAGAGGACTCTATAACCTGAAATAGTCTAGATAACTCTCAGTATAAACAGTGTACATGGCCATCAAGCCAGCTTTCTTACGTAATGCCATGGTTTGCAAAGGTATTAAGTTAATTGTGTTATCTTTTGGATTTAGTTAAAATTTTTAACAATGATCTTTGTACCTTTGACTAATGAATGAGTTAGAGAAAGTTGACTATTCTGCATTTCCTAATCAGGTTCATAGCATTTTCAGTTCTGATTAGCATTATATGAATTTTTTGACTATTTAAATTACATTTTTCTTAAAGAAAATATTTATGAAATGCTAATAAACTATTAAGTGAACAAGTAATACAATATGTGATAATTTTTATACCATTCTTATATTGCATAAGATTTTAACACAGACTTACTATATTCTTGATAACAATTTACATGTTTATTTTACCTTCTGGTAAATGTGTACACGATATTTTGAGAAGCACGTTTCATATTCACTTTAACAACTTATTCTTGACAGTATGTGCCCTATCTTACGTATTGACTGGAAGGATCTTAAACATTTTTGAAAAGGATGAGTCTAGGAAAAAAAAATTCATGTTCTAGTTTGTTTGTTTTAAAAATATTATGGAGATTTAAGACTTAGTTTTTAGTACCAAACCGAGGGATTATGTTGTTTGCTGACTTTTACCAGACATCCTGCTAATTAGGGTAGAATAATCAGAGCAGCTTCCAAACATTATATCATGTACATCATATCTTACTAACACTATAGGCCACATAGGTAGCAATAATAAATTAAGTATGATTCTGTGTGTTGTTATATAACAGTATCACATCTTTCTCAGAGTGTTTGGCTTGCTATCACTTGTGTCTAAATATGGCAAGACCATTTTTTCCAATGTGCTGCAGTGAACCTCCAGTGGATAGTTTTTATCGAATACTTTAACAGCATTTATGACACTTTGGCCTTCTGCCTTTTTTATTTTATCCTATTTATTGGTCTCACTGGAATAAATCTCAGGGACTTAAAATAAGCAAGTAGATAATTCCCTATTTACTTTTGTTTTAATATACTCTTTCTTAGCTGGTAATAATCTAAAAGCGTTTGTAAAATTTCATGGACTACCTCTATATACTAATTACCATCTGCCTATCTATAATGAAGATGTCTGATAAGCAAATTGCAAATATTGGCTTTAACAAATATGCTCATCACAAAATATTTAATTTGAAATGAAAATAAAACTCAAAACCACATTGTTATCTATTACATTTAGAAATCAATATATAGATGCATCTTAAAAATATTTTTGTAAATCATATCACCAGTTTCTTTTTAATTCTAAATTTTAGTATTCTAACTCCTCAAATTAGTTTTTTTGTCATGTGTTTTCTCAAAAAATACATATTTCACTGTTATGATTATATAACATTTCTGAAAAATATTGTCATCTGTGTACATCTTTATTTACACTATGATGTTAAGGTATATTATTCCTAATAATTTATAAAGCTTATAAACTACTCTCTACAACAATCCTGCAAGATGAGGATTGGCTTCATTTTACAGATAGATTGAAGCACATGTTTGTTATCTTTCCCACGGGTATATGCTGGTAAATCTTAGAGCGAGAAGTTAACCTCAGATTTGCCTTGCCTGAAACCATGTATTCTTCAATACATCATTGGATGCCTCAAATTTTCAATCAGGAGGACATGTGCATGCACACTAAGTCGCTTCAGTCGTGTCTGACTCTTTGTGACCCTGTGGACTGTAGCCCGCCAGGGTCCTCTGTCCATGGAATTCTCCAGGCAAGAATACTGGGATGGGTTGATGGGTTGCATTTCCTCCTCCAGGTTTATAGAAGTATTTAAAAGTCCAGTATAGAGTCATTTGGTCTTGGAAGAAGGAAGCTGCCTGATATAGGTGTGAGATGGTAGGGGTGGAGACTGGGAAGAGAGGGAAGAAATGCAGAAAACCCTTTAGAATCTTTTCAGTGCTTTGATTTTATATTTCTAAACCTCTGTACAAATTATTATTATCATGCTTCTAGCCCTTACCTTAAATAAATACCCTTGGATTCAGTTTATTATTATATGGGTTAGAAACTCAAGTCAAGTATTTAAGAATCAACTAATATTCATATCTTTAAAAAACAAACAAAACTAGTATTTCAGACACCAAGGCAACTCTGGAAGAAAGATGATTTTAAAAAATACTAAAAATATAATAATAATAATAAATACTTACTGAATGCTTTATGACATTTGTTCTAAGATATATTAACTATGTATAATGTATATTAACTAATTCAATTCTCATAACAATCCAGTGAGATACTTTTCCTCTTTTTTCAGATGAAGAATAGAGTCATTTGCCTAAAGATATTGTAAACAGTAGCTGAGTTAGGATTTGAACTCAGGTAATCTGGTTTCAGAATAATGACTGTTATTAGCAATGTTTAAAATAAATGATACGTAACTGATCTCTTTTTCAATTACTACAAAAGCAGTATGAAGAAAAAAATTTAATCAAATAAAAGTTAAGAACTCAAGAAGGAAAGTAAATCTTCAATGAGTCCTTTAGAACTTTAGTTAATTTAAGGATATAAATATGAGCAAAATTATTTTCATTTTCAAGAAATAATATTTTATTTCAGGAATACAATATTCATTATTTATTCCAAATGGAATAATAAGATAGTATGTTTGTGAATTGGCTAAGATTTTCCTCTTTGTTGGTCTCTCATGATTCCTTATAGTTTCTAATAAGTAGACCAATTTCTAATAAGTAGAATTATAAACAGTTTTAGCTATGTAATCTTGTTTTATACATCATGAACTGAAAGGATTTCAGCTTTTGTTCAAAATTATCAATGTTTCAGTTATATTTTTGTTATATTGCTTCTCCAGACAACAGAAATGCAGTATATCTGATAAAGTGAAATTATTTTGAATTAGGAAAAAAAGCATTTTCACCAATAAAATGTACATTTAAAAAGAAAGACAGTATTTGTAGAATTAATTAGAAACTTGTTAAATTTCTAAAGAATTAGTTAGTCTCTCATTTGGCCAGTAATAATGGTTAGAACCTTTGAATGAGATTGCTAAAATGAAAAGTTTTGCTAGTTTTTTCTGATGTTTGTTTAGAGTGCAAGATTTACTAAAATTCTTATGTAGAGTACATGGTAGATCTAATCATTGGGTATTTACACTTAGAGATCAAGTTTTGGGTTTGTTTTTGCTTTTTTGGTAACAAATTGGACATCTTTTATTTTTTAAGAACTTTTTATTTTATATTGGATTATGACATTTGTTCTAAGGTATATTAACCTTGTAGTTAACAATGTTGTAGTTAACAATGCAGTTAGCAAAGTTTCAGATGCACAGCAGAGAAACAGCCAGACATATACACGTGTCCATTCTTCCTCAAATTCCCCTCCCATTCAGGCTATTTTATATGCTTTGTTTTATTATTAACTTCAAAATGTAAATCTTTTGCTTTTCTTAGGAGCAATTTCCACAAAAACAGAAAGAGATAGGACATGTAAAAGAGAAAAAATAGTAATGAAAGTATTTCTTTTCTACTTGAAAGTGAAAGTGAAGAATAGTAATGAAAGTATTTCTTTTCTACTTGAAAGTGAAAGTGAAGTCGCTAGTGGTGTCTGACTCTTTGCGACCCTGTGGACTGTAGCCCACCAGGCTCCTCCGTCCATGGGATTCTCCAGGCAAGAATACTGGAGTGGGTTGCCATTTCCTTATTTTGAGTATCAGTTACCTATGTGCAAATTGTGAAATAATTTTTCTCTCATAGCTTAAAAATGTGTGTTTTTATGAATGTAGTTTTATGGTCTAAACTTTTAAATAAGGCTATAAAACGGAGTGACTACTTCTGCATTAGAAATTATTTTCAATAATTTAATCCATACCTTATTATGGAAAAACTCATTGACCCTGTTTGTGAAAACAAACTCTACAAAACTCATTTCTGTGTCTGCAGTGATAAATGATCTGAAACTAGATTGTTTTACATTTTCTTCCCAGACACATTGCTCCCTCTCTTCCCATCCCAACACTGTCCTTCTGAACAAGTCCTAGGTTGACTTTGCTGGGCAAGACAAAATTGTAACCCTTGTTTTGAACTTCCCTCCCCAAACTCCTGTTTTATGTATTATTTTTCTCTTTCCTCAGTTACCTCATATGCTTTTGCTTTCTCCTGTATCTATTCAAATTTGCTCAAATTCTCTCCCAGTGGTTCTCAATCATGGCTACCCATTAGAATCACCTAACATTTTCTACCATTTTTCCCCTCACTGCACCCCTTCCCCCAAAATACCAAATACCCAGGCTACAATAAGAATCTGTGTCATTTTTACAAACAGATAAGCAAAAAACAGATGCCTAGTGCATTTACATTTTTAAGAAGCGTCCCAGATAATTCTAATAATTAGCCAGGCAAAGTCATAAATGATATGCTATCCTATTATTCCATTTGGAATAAATAAATAATGAATATTATATACCTGAAATAAAATCTTAATTCTTTTTTGAAAAATAGCGTTTATTTTGCCCAGGGATTAGCCATTACATGAAATGATGAAGTATTTGTTTCAGGAGTCATCAGGGTGAAAAGAAGATGTTTTGGGCATGGGTGCTTTTCCTGTATTCTTAAGCTCACATTACATGGAGACTGCTTCATGAGCTTATCCATGAAGCTAACCGTGGTATACCTGGTAACCCAGTGAGGAGAGGCTGAGTAGAAGTGTGTGTCTGTAGAATTTGCTCCATTTGTCTTTATCATTCCCAAGTAGATGGTGTTAGGAAAACAAGAAGTAAAATTTATCTATACCTGCTCCTAAGAGCTACTAATTCTCTTAATTTGACATTTTGAATAGCATAAACTATTCTGACTTAGTCTTTTCCTACCTAGTTTTTGCAAAAAATCAATGCATTATATAATAGGAATTAATGCTAGTTTTGATAGCTTACCTGTTACTCAAGTACCTTTGTAGAGGGAAAACAAAAAAACACCTTTTTTGGGTAGATCAATAAATAACATCCAGAGCTTGATTAAATCTGAGCACAGGCTCTGGCATTTAGATTAGGTGTTGCCTGAAACTTGCATGGATTAATCAATTTTTGTCTTTTAAAGATCTTACATGGAGATGCACCATAGTGGATCAAATATTTTTAATTAACTGAAATGAAAGCAATATCCATCACCTACCTATGGTTTTGGAAATTGTTTTGCTGTTTGGTTGAACTAAGATTGTTCAGACTATCTGATGGAACCCTTTCAGACTGGTTCTTGAGGAGTTAAACCCATTTGAGGTATCTTTAAAGTCTGTATTACTTTGGATTAAGTAAGATTTTTGTAGAAAAATTAATTATATGTTGGGGAAGTAAGGTATTGAGAATTAGACTTCTGAGTTCTGTAAGTCATTTAATTTTGTTGAATCATTATTTCTCCACCAATGGTTTGGGTATAATAATGATTGTCCTGTACATACTTTAGAGGGATTTGGAGAAGGAAGACTTTGCTATAGATATATTAAAATTCAGTAAGTCTTTGTTGAAATGTTTTAATAAAATGGGTAATAAAGGCAGTGAATTTGAGCAATAAAAATTGTTAATATTATTAACAAATCAGCAGTCACAAATGGTGTACTGTGCCCCCAAAGTACTTTATATTACTTTTTCTCATAATTTTGAAGCCATGTTTTAATGAGTCGCTTATGTCTGTTTCTCCTATGAGGCTTAACTGATCTTGAGGGAAGGTTCTGTATTTGTCTTTGTATTGAGTCTAATATAGCCCTTGGCACATAATAGGTTCAATAAATGTTCACTCAATGAGTATTTTTCTTATATATCTAGAATAAAAATGTTAATTACGTTAAAAATCATTATATCTATACTTCTTTATTTTGGAGGAGAATTTTATTAGAAAACATAATTTTATTATCTCTGAAGTTATGCAAATACACATTTAAGGGAAGATTCAGTACTTTTGAAAATTCCCATTGGGTTGGAAAGTGAATTAAGTTAAGTTGGAGTGACCTAGTAGAGCACTCATTACTGTGTTATAGTAGGAGAGAAGTAACAAGGAAAGATCATGGGTTTTGAAGGTGGACAGCTCTGGATTTGAATCTGCCACTTTCAAGATAGATGATCTTGGGGAAATTTCTTAATGTTTACGTTTCAATTTCTTTATTTGTGAAAAGGGGATAATACTATTTACTTTATGGACTATTTGTAATGAGTAAGTAGCATCCTTGGTAAAGCATCTGATATAATGTCTGGACATAGCAGGGGCTATATTAGCTGTTACTGGTAAGCTAGCAAAAGGATTCTTTTCAGGTAGAAAATAATCTAAAGATGTGCTTTTCTTTTTCAAAGGCAGACTTTTCAATTGAATAGGAATTTCTGCTTTTTTACTTTTTCTTTAATTTTCTGTAAGATAATTTTGAAAGGTTTTCAAAGGAAACATTATGAAAGATTGCCTAGAATATATTTTACTCCTTGCTCACAAGGGATCTTGTACTATCAGAGGATTACAAGGTGAAGCTAAGCTGGTGGTTTTCATTCTAACCTCTGTTAGTCCCTGTCACCAAACTACCACACAATTTGGAGCGTTTGCCAGTGTTGGCTCAAGAGAGGCCAATCGAGACACTAATAGATGCATTTTCTCCATGAGTACACCCTTGGATCACACATAGAATTCCTTTAACAGCAATGAGAGTTAAACTTGTAAATCCCTTATGCACTGATGGGAGAATAGACCTTTTAGTTTACTTAGCCATCTTCCAGTTATTTGGCACTTTCCCCATCCCTTGTGAGTTCTCCAACATTTTCATTAAAGGCTTTTCTATTTTCTATTCTGCTTCATTCAGTTTGGGTTGTAATTCACGTTGGCCTGATGCCTTGGCAGCAGTGAATAATTCTAATTGCCTCACTATCTATCTAGTCTGGCCTAATCATAAAGCCTTTCAACTTTTCATTCAGGCTTCCAGCAGTATCAACTTCATGGGTCACAAACTTCCCACTCATTTCCTTTCATTGCATTTTAGCTGCTTACCTCTTATGTTTTTAAGAAACTCCAGAGAGTTCATCATTATTTCATTCCTTTTCTGTTATACCATCTTACCCTTTCTGTAAAACTAAAGCAAGCACTGCAGAAACCTAAAGATGCAAGACGACTTATGTCCAGACATTGTGTCAGACGAGCTAGGTACCCTAGTTCTCAGTTGTTTCAGTCAGTTATAGTAAAGGGTTAGAAACTAGAAGGAAAGTTTTAAGTATTCTTCCATGTCTGTTCTGTCACCTCTTTATAGTCAGCTCCACTTCATTGTCTACCTACTTTAATACACATTTTTCTTTTCTGATCCTAAAAGATAGATGTAGTGTGAGAAGCATAATGGTTACTGAAAACAAAGGTCTTGCTTTGAACTCTTATGATTTTTTGGCAGACAGGGAACCTTCTCCAAATCTCTATATAGTAAGGGTGTTCTGTTTTGATTCTGTATAGCAATGCTTAATGTTTATCTTAGAAATTTTATGGGAACCTTTCTCATATGATAAAAAATGTGTTCTTAAGAATCTCAAAAAATTTAAAATGGAAGAAATAACATTCATTTATTATGAAATATTTTATTTTTCTTTATTACTTTTCTCTTAAAAATATTCTAAACATTTAAAATCTTTTGTTATGGAAAATTCCAAATATTTCAAATATAAGATAATATGTATAAATTTCCATTTAGCTACTGATTGATCTAGAGGCTTTAACAGATTCAGGTTGGAGTTTTGTGTTAAGACTAGTACTTTTTTTTAAAATTAGAAAAAAATTTAAAATGTGTATATTGCCTTTTTAAAATACTTACATGGCTGTGCCAGGTCTTAGTTGTGGCATGCATGATTTTTCAGTTGCATGGCATATGGGATACATGGGATCTAGTTCTCTGACCAGGGATTGAACCCAAATTCCATGCTTTGGGAGCATAAGATCTTAGCCACCAGACCATCAGGGAAATCCTAAGACTAGTATTTTAAATGTGATATTGTATACATCAGTAATGTCTGTTTGTCTCTCTTCTGTTAGTCAAAAGAAATGTCTTTTTTTGTGTCTGTAAGCCAAAATGATTATTGCCTAGAACCATTAATTCATTGTTGTTGTTGTTCAGTTGCTAAGTCGTGTCCAGCTATTTTCGACCCCATGGATTGTAGCATGCTATGCTCCTCTTTCCTCCACTATCTCCTGAAGTTTCCTCAGATTCATGTCCATTGAGTTGGTGATGCCATCTAACCATCTTATCCTATCCTGTTCCCTTTTCCTTTTTCCTCAGTCTTTCCCAGCATCAGGGTCTTTTCCAGTAAGTTGACTCTATGCAGGTGGCCAGACTGTTGGAGCTTCAGCTTTATCATCAGTCCTTCCAATGAATATTCAGGATTGGTTTCCTTTAGGATTGACTGATTTGATTTCCAAGCAGTCTAAGGGATTAATTCATTAGAGTTTACACAATGAGATTTAAAAATTCTTATCATTCTTTCATTTATTACATAGAATACATATTAAAGTATTACTCTCCCTTGTTTGGTTCAGTTCAGTTGCTTAGTCATGTCCAACTCTTTGAGACCCCATGGACTGCAGCATGCCAGGCTTTCCTGTCCATCACCAACTCCTTGGGCTTGCTCAAACTCACGTCCATTGAGCTGGTGATGCCATCCAACCATCTCATCCTCTGTCATTCCCTTCTCCTTGTTTGGTTAGACAAGGTAAATGAATCTTCTTCCTTTACCTTGGCTGAGTCCCTTTCCTGTTTAGCTGAAACTATTACAACATTGTTTGTTAATCAGCTATACCCCAGTATGAAATAAAAAGTTTAAAAAAAGGAAAAAATGAATTGATTCATCAGTATTTTCCAAAGGCGACCAGGGAGTTGTTTTATCATTATAAACACGTGGATTTAAACTTGTTGATGTGTTATGGTTCATTCTAGTTACTATCAATTTGTCCCATCTTTGGTCCATGAATGGCTTATTCAGTATAAATCTTGAGTGCTTTTGAAAGAACTCCTGTAGCCTCAGATAACATCTTTTCCTTTCTTGTATAGCGAGATATTTTAGTTTCATCTTGAATTTTAAATCATTCATCTAAATTCTGTTTCCCATCCCTTCAGTTCAGTTCAGTCCAGTCGCTCAGTGGTGTCCGACACTTTGCGACCCCATGAATCGCAGCACTCCAAGCCTCCCTGTCCATCACCAACTCCTGGAGTTTACCCAAACTCATGTCTGTCGAGTCCACGATGCCATCCAGCCATCTCATCCTCTGTCGTTGCCTTCTTCTGCCCCCAAGTCCCTCCCAGCATCAGGGTCTTTTCCAGTGAGTCAACTCTTCGCATGAGGTGGCCAACGTATTGGAGTTTCAGCTTCAGCATCAGTCCTTCCAATGAACACCCAAGACTGATCTCCTTTAGGATGGACTGGTTGGATCTCCTTGTAGTCCAAAGGACCCTCAAGAGTCTTCTCCAACACCACAGTTCAAAAGTATCAGTTCTTGGGTGCTCAGCTTTCTTCACAGTCCAACTCTCACATCCATACATGACCACTGGAAAAACCATAGCCTTGACTAGAAGGACCTTTGTTGGCAAAGTAATGTCTCTGCTTTTTAATATGCTATCCATCCCTTACATGGAGTCAATTAGTTCCTTAATGACCTATAGTTCATTTTAGTGTGAATTGGAAATTAGAAACCACAGTCTGAATGCTAAAGGTGCTCATTTCTACTGGATTATCTTTTCAAAAGTCTGTGCTATACACAGAGTAAGATTATAAAATAAGACACATGCGTTTGTACTAATACTTCCAGTTTCAATGAAGGATTCCAACATTTTTATATAAGCATTTTATATAAGGCCTTCCCTTATGTTGAAAATCTCTATTCCCTCTCATACTGAAATATCTGTTCTCTACATTATTAATCTAATTTTTTGCTTCCCCCTTACAATATACTCACAAATCTCATAATAAAAATACCAACAGCACTATCAGCAATATGATCAGTGAAAACAATCTAAGATTCCATTACAGTTCTTTACATTCTTAGACTATATCCTATTAAGTGTGCCAAATCACTATGTTTTAAAGTCAGGTGGAATGTTCCTTTCTTAATGATTTACCACGTCAAGTGGTGTGGTAGGCAGAACAGTGGCCTTCCTAAGATATTTGTGTCCTAAAATCTAGAACCTATGAGTATGTTATCTTATATGACAAAAGAGATGTTACAGATGTGATTAAGTTAAGAGCCTGAGATGGGGAGATTTCCTTGCCTCATCCAAGTGGGCCCAGTGTAATTACAAGGATCCTTAACAGTGGAAGAAACAGAACAGTATGCTGGAGTGATGTGATGTGAGAGGGAAATCAGCATATCCTTGCTGGCTTGAAGACAGAAAGGGATCAGTGACAATATGTGGTATTTTCCCATAACTAAAATACCCATCTCTGATAACCAAAAGCTTGGAGGTGTTAGACTCTTACTTGTTGCAGTTACTTGTAATTGCAGGTTTTGGTACAAGTAGTTCATATGTAATGCAAAATATACTAATCATGCTTATAATTCCAGATTTTGGTACAAGGGAAGATTGATTGTTCATTAGAAGATGGCATCTGACTCTTCACCATTAGCATGGTTAATTGAACATTAAAAAAATTATTGATAGTTTTGACTGAATCAGTGGGAATGGAATGTTCCCTTGAAATTTCATGTCTGACAATTGGAGAGATTTTCCCAAATAGACTAACTTCAGGCTCCATACTAAGCATCAGACACTTTCTCCCTCTATTCCTCAGATATTTCCATTGTGGGACATATTAGCATGCAGTGTAACCTCTGCATGATGAGGTCTGTGCCTTCATCGAGTAAGTCAGAGCAGTGTGAAGTAGAAGTATTTCTAAGAAGCCATTCGTATCATGGGGTGGTTAGCAATAAGTCGTGGAAATTACCACATATATATCCAATTAAGCCAAAAGTAAATGTCCTTGATACAACTTCCAATTAGCATGATCCTCAGTGTGCCTGCAACCAGCCATTTGAACCCTACTCAGCATGTGGTGAAGGAGAATTTGGAGTGAAAAGAGACGCTGATCTTAAGCAATTGTGGTTAAAATATATTACTTTTGCACAGTTTACAAAATCTTATTTCCATGTGAATCCATTGCTAAAACCTGTTCCAGAATTTGGAAGAGGTTTGTATTAGTTTCATACTGCTGCAGTAACAAATTACCACAAACTTGGTTGCTTAAACCAACACAAATTTATGATCTTATGATTCTGGAGGTCAAAAGACTGAAATGGGTTTCACTGGTTTAGAATCAAGGTATCAGCTGGACTGTATTTCTTTTGGAGGCTCTATGGCAGAATCTATTTCTTTGTTGCTTTTAGCTTCTAGAGGTGGTCTGTATTCTGGACTCCTGGTCCCCTTCTTCCATCTTCAAAGCCAGTGACATAGCATTCAAGTTTTTCTTTCTGATTCTCATCGTTCTGCCTCCTTTTTATGAGTCCATGCAGTCACATTGTTGTTCGGTTGCTAAGTCATGTTGGACTCTGACTTCCGTGAACATTAGGCCCCAAGATAGCTATCTCAAGATCCTGCAAAGTTCATTTTACCATGTAAGGTAACATAGACATAAATTCTGGGGATTAGGTCATGGATATCTTTGGAGAGGGGGAATTATTCAGCATATCACAGGATAAGTGAAGAGTCCTGGAACTAAGGAGTTTTTTTTTTTTTTTTTTCATTTCACAGTAAATCTGCCTCTGTCCTTTAGTAAGAGTTTAAATTTTCTTCATACAGATCCTATAAGGTCCTTGTTAAATGTGTTTTAAATATTCTATATTTTATTGTCACAACTGTAAATAGCTCCCTCCGTCCCCATTTCCATTTCTGGATGGTTATAGGTGTATAGAGAAGTGTCACTAATTTTTATATGTTTCTACTTAAATGTGGTATTAAAAAGCCATACCACATTTTCTTATTAATTCTAGTGTTTTATTTTCACTAGAATCTCATATACTTTATAGATATATAATTACATTATCAGCAAAAGGATTGTCTTATCTTGTCTTTACCAATTATTTGAATTTTTTCTTGTTCACAGTCTTCACCTAATGCCCATATTTTGCTGAAATATATTCTAATTTAGTTTCAGATTATTATTAATTTTTCATACTAGTATGCCTCTTCTATTTCCTAAACTCTTATTTAGCACTTACATACAACTTCTTGTCAATTTGTCATTATCTAAATGAATAATTATAAATTGTGTTGATTTTCAAACTGGGGCCAATTTTGCACTCCTAGGGAACATTTGGTAATGGCTGGTTTCATGACTAGGGAAGGGAGATACTAGAGGGTAGAAGTCAGAGTCATGCTGAACATCTCACAATGTACAAGTCACCTTCTCACCCCTGAAATGAATAATGACCTGATACATATGCCCAAACTGAGAAACCTTGAGAGTTTATAAGGTTCATTGCTTACCTCTCTTCCTGTTTTCTTCATTTTCTTATACTTATGGTAGTTATTCTGTTGCATGTGGTGTTTGAATGATTGCTATCTTGATTTTTTACTTGGATGGTTGATGATATATTCTCTGGATTCTTATATATCTGCAAGTATTTTTATTATGCTTGGCAAGTGAATGATACAATTTTCCATTGTCAATAACTTGCTTTTGAATGCTATCTCGGCTTGGTATAGGATTTTTGAATTGCATTCCCTCTCAGTATTGTGTCCATGTATTTTTTCTATTTTCCAGTGTTATTGATGCCAATCTGAGTTTTTTCCACTATAAATAACATTAGCTCTGAAGCTTGTTATATAGTTCTTTTTGTCTGTGAGACTTGAAAATTTTACTACAATATGAGGAGCCTGGTAGGCTGCAGTCCATGGGGTCGCAAAGAGTCGGACACAACTGAGCAACTTCACTTTCAGTTTTCACTTTCATGCATTGGAGAAGGAAATGGCAACCCACTCCAGTGTTCTTGCCTGGAGAATCCCAGGGACAGGGGAGCCTGGTGGGCTGCTGTCTATGGTGTCGCACAGAGTCGGACATGACTGAAGCGACTTAGAAGCAGCAGCATGTCTAGGTATATTCCCTTTTTTCCTTCCTCCCTCCCTCTCTCCCTTCCTTAAACAGTGAACTCTTTTAGTTGTAGGCTTGATTTCTCTTCTTTATTCCAGAGTGTTTCCTTATTTCATGAATTATTACCCCTCTTCCACTCTCCAGTTTCTTCTAGGGTTTTTGTTACTCACCTTTTAGGTGCCTTGAATCTGTTCCCCAGTGTTCTAAACTTTTCTCTCAAGATTTTTTTTTTCTTTTTTGGTATTTTTTCCCTAAGTCAAACAATAAGCTCTTTCTGAATTTTTAAAAATAAATTGAGATATAATTTGCATACAGTGAAATGTACAGATTTTAAGTGTTCAGACTTGTAAGTTTTGACATAGGTATATATCCACGTAACCCACATCTTCTCAAGATACAGAATATTTTTATCATTCTAGAAACATCTCTCATGCCCCTTCCCAGACATTTCCAGTCTACCTCACTAGGCAAGCACTCCTCTGATTTCCTTCACCTTCGATGAGTTTTGCCTGTACTAGAGCGGAATGTAACTAGAATCATAGTGTCTGGCTTCTTTTACTGAGCAAGATGTGTTTTGAGGTTCACTTGTGGGTATTACATATAGCAGTAGTTTGTTTCTTTTTATTGCTTAGTTGTGTTCTGTATGGATATACCACAATTTTTGTTACAGTTTCTCCTGATTTTGGATATTTAGTTTATTTCCATTTTTATATTGTTATAAAATTCCTATGAACATCTTGTGAAAGAGTTTTGTGTACATGTTTTTATTTCTCTTGAGTAAATATGTAGAATTGTTAGGTCATAGGTAGGCACATATTTAACTTTATGAAAAACTGCCAGACCAGTCCAAAGTAGTGGGAATATAAGATGGTACAACCACTTTGGAAATTGCTTTGGTAACTTTTTTGAAAATGAGTTGGTCATAGCAGCATGGCTCTGTTTCAGAATTTTCAGTATTCTGTTTCATTTAGTTATCTTGCTTGGGGCTGGTGCACTGGGATGACCTGGAGGGATGGTACGGGGAGGGAGGTGGGGGGGGTTCAGGATGGGGAACATGTGTACGCCCATGGCGGATTCATGTTGATGTGTGGCAGAACCAATACAATATTGTACAGTAATTAGCCTCCAATTAAAATAAACAAATTTAAATTAAAAAAATTTTTAATAGTTTACATAAATTCCATACTGTTTTAATTACTATAGCTCTATTAATAAGTCTTAAAGTCAGGAGTGTAAGTCTTCTAGCTTTATTCTTGTTCGAGATTGGTTGGCTCTTTTTGGTTCTTTGCATTTCCACTTGAATTTTAGAATCAGCTTGTCAATTTCTGTAAAAAAAACCTCTTAGGAATCTATGGATAAATATATGTTAATATAACAATCTTTAGTGTTTCAGTCCATGATGATGGTATATGTCTCTATTTATTGGCCTCCTTTGATTTCTTCCTTTAAAATTTATTTTTATTTATCTGGCTGCACTGGGTTTTTGTTGCAGCATGTGAGATCTTTGATCTTCATTGCATCTTGTGAGATCTTTAGTTTTGGCATGTGAGATGATCAGGAATTGAACCCAGGTCCCTTGCATTGGGGGAGTAGAGAATTAGCCACTGATCCACCAGTGAAATCCTGACCTCCTTTAATTTCTATTAGATATGTTTTATAGTTTCAGAGTAGAAGTCTTCTGTACATATTGTTAAATTTATCCTTATATACTTTTTCTGTTGTAAAGGTAATTGATTTTAAAATTACTCTAAGATTTGTTTTATTTATATAACTGGTTTATAGCATTATATATTTCATGTGTATGGTATTATATTTATACTTCTGTATTCCCTACAGCTTGCTCACTGTCAAAAGTTTGTTTCCATCTATCACTATATAGTTGATCTCCTTTACTCATTTCACTTTTTTCTTCCCTGTTCCCTCTCCTCTTCCTTTCTAATCTGTTTGCCTTTACTTCTTTTCACGTAATATTGAACATGCTAGGATCTTAGTACTATATCAAAAAGTAGTGCAAGTAAATAGCTTTGCTTTGTTCCTGATCTTGGGGGAAGAACATTCACTCTTTTACCATTAAATCTAATACCGGTAGTAGGCATTTTGTAGATGTTCTTTATCAGTCAGATGATGAAATTTTCCTCTTCTAGTTGGCTGAGACTTTGAATTTTGCCAAATAATTTTCCTAGAGATACTGAGAATATCTGTCCTTTTTCTTTTTTATTCTACTAAATTTTGCATTGCATTCATTTAGTATTGATTCTTGAGTATTAAACCAACCTTATGTCCCTGGAATAAACTCCAAGTAATAATCATGCTTTGTTATTTTTATTTTAGTTACAGGTTCAGTTTGCTAATATGTTTCCACTGCATTTTTGTGTCTATTATCATAAATGATGTTAGTTTGTAGTTTTTTTGTAATATTTTAAGTGGCGATGAGGAGTCTTTAATAATGTTGTTCAACTACTTAGGAAAATATCATAGCAAACTTAGATGAAATAATAAAGAAAGCATGATTATAGTAGCTGCCCTTGCTTATTAGGAATATAGAGTCTTTTTTACTTTCTTGTACATCTTAAAAACATTTATATAGAGCAATGATTTATAACTTTTATAAAGTAATATAAAATTATTATTTTTATAATAAATAATTATTTCTATTTTCTTGTAATATTTTTATCTGATTTTGATACTGGAGGAATGCTAACCTTCTGAAACAACTTGAGAAGTACTCCTTTCTTCTCCGTTTTCTGAAAAAGTTTAAGATTGGTAGTTTTTCCTCCTCAATGTTTCATAGTATTTATCAGTGAAGACATGTGGGCCTGGAATTATTTTTGTGGAACGTTTTTAGTTATAAACTAAAAATTTAAAACGTATACAGGGCTATTCAGATTTTTCAATTGATTGTTGTGTCATTTTTGATAATTTGTTTCTTTCAGACTTTGTCCTCCTCAATTAAGTTGTCAAATTTGTTGTCATGAAGTTGTTTATGGTATCCTATTATCATTCTTTTAATGTCTGTAATATCCATAATAATGTACCTTCTTTAATTTCTGATATTGATAATTTGTATTTCTTCTGTCTTGGCATTGATTTATCAATTTAATTAATTTTTCAAAAATCCAGCTTTTGAGTTCATTGAATTTTTATGTTATTTTCCCATTTTCTATTTCATTACATTATTATGTACTTTTTTATACTTTGAATTTTATTTTCTGTCTACAGAATTCCTGGCTTAATTTTTTCCCAGCATGTCTAGCTCACATAATTCTGACAAGAGTTATGAATTTCTTAACATGGTTCTTTTGTAAATAGTGTCTTTTTTTCTGGATGTTTTAAAGATTTTTTAAAAATTTGTTTTCAACAATTTGATTATGATGTACTTGGTAATTTTCTTTGTGTTTGTTTTGCTTTGTTGGTTTTCATTGACATTCTAGGACCTACCAGTTTATATCTTCCATCAGTTTTAGAAAAAAATTCAGGCATATCACCTTAATTTTTTTCTGTCACTTTTATTCAACTCAAAATAACTTATAATTTTCCCATGACTGTTTTTTATAGACTTATTTAGAAGTGTATTATTTAATTTCCAAATATTTAAGAATTTCCTGTTTATCTTTCTTTCCCCCCTAGATTAATTCTGTTATGGTCAGAGAGCATCCTTTGTGTGATTTAGTTCTTTCTAACTTTGGCCACCTGATGTGGAGAGCTGACTCATTTGAAAAGACCCTGATGCTGGGAAAGATTGAGGGCAGGAGGAGAAGGGGACGACAGAGGGTGAGATGGTTGGGTGGCATCACCGACACAGTGTTATGGGTTTGGGCGGACTCTGGGAGTTGGTGATGGACAGGTAGGCCTGGCGTACTGCTGTTCATTGGATTGCAACGAGTCGGACACGACTGAATGACTGAACTGAACTGAACTGAACTGAATTTTTGAAGATGTGTTTTATGGGCCAGGATATGATCTGTCTTGGTAAATGTTACAGGAATTTTGAGTAGAGAATTCTATAAATGTCAATTAGAATAAGATCTTCTATATACTAATTTTCTTTCTACATTTTCAATTGATTGTTAAGAGGAGTTTGGCATCTTTATTATTTTAAATTTGTCTGTTTTTCCCTTCAAATTCTGTCAGTTTCTGCTTCATATATTTTAAAGTTCTATTGTTGCTACATACTCATCTAGAATTTTTGTATCTTAGCAAATTGACACTTTTATCATTACACAGTATCCCTGTTTATCCTTGGTAATATTTCTTGTTCTGAATCCTACTTTATATGATATTAATATAGCCACTCCAGCTATCTTTGGATTAACATTGTAAGTTGTTTTTTACCCCTGACTTTTAATCTACCTACCTGTTTATATTTAAAGTGATTTTTTTTTCCCGATAGTACATGGCTGGATCTTCTTTTCTTCCCATCTGTCTTCTCTGGGAGTCACCTCAGTCTCTTTTTCCCTAAAGCAGTTCCTGTTCTTATTATTCAGGTCAGAAAGATGAAATTTATTTTGTAATTGTAGTCAAGAAGCTCACTTTCTTGAAGGTTGCTTGTTCCAGTTTTGATCACTTTTTATGATTTTCCTATTTTTCAAATTAAAAAAAATTTGTTGTGGTAGAAGAGCATAACAGGAACACATGGGGGAGTGTGTGAAGTGCGCTGCTGTGGGGCCAGGCTAGGGAGCAGAGGCAGAGCTGGGGGGCAGCAGCGGTGGGAAAAAAAAGAAAAAGGAAAACACATAACACGTAAAATTTACCATCTTGATTACTTAGAAGTGAACAGGTTAGTAGTGTTAAATATATTCACACTGGTAGGTAACAAATCTCCCAATTTTTCATCTTGGAAAATTGAAATTCTGTACCCATGAAACAACAACTCTCCATCTCTCCCCATTTCTCCATCTCTCCATTTCTATGAATTTGACTACTCTAGGTAGGTCGTGTGGGCTTCCCTGGTAGCTCATCTGGTAAAGAATCTGCCTGCAATGTAGGGGACCCTGGTTCCATTCCTAAGTTGGGAAGGTCCCCTCAAGACAGGATAGGCTACCCATTTCAGTATTCATGGGCTTTCCTGGTGGCTCAGTTGATAAAGAATCTGCCTGCAATGCCAGAGACCTGGGTTCGATCCTTGGGTTGAGAAGATTCCCTGGAGGAGGGCATGGCAACCCACTCCAGTATTCTTGCTTGGAGAATCCCCATGGACAGAGGAGCCTGGCGGGTTACAGCCCATGGGGTTGCAAAGAGTTGGACATATCTGAGCAACTAGGCATAGCACAGCATAGGTAGGTCATATAAGTGGAACCAAGCAGTTTTTATTTCTCATAATAGGCTTATTTAACTTAGCATAATGTCCTCACATTTCATCCATGTTGTATTGTGTGTCAGGATTTCCTCCTTTTCTAAGACTGAATAGTATTCCATTGTATGTAGTACCACATTTGTTTATCTGTTCATCCGCTGATGGACATTTGGGTTGCTTCTACAACTTGGCTGTTGTGAGTACTGCTGCTGTGAACATAGCAATAAAATACTTATATTGATTTAAGTATAAGTTTAATTCTTTTGGATATATATGATCAATATAAATACTTACATTGATATATGTATATATATCTTATATAATACTTTTATATAAAAACACTTATATTGAGAGATATATATATATAAACATATAAATCCAAAGTATTGGAGCTTCAGCTTCAGCAATAGTCCTTCCAATGAATATTCACTCCTCTATGGATGATCTCACAACTTCTGTTCACCTCAGTTTGCCTGAACTCTAGGCTCTGCCTTCTCAACTCAGTGGCACTGCTGGGCTCTGTTTTGATTTTGTTTCCCTGTACCACAGGGATGTACTGTGGGGGGCCAATTTGGTTGCCTCTCTTCTCTCAGGAAGTATTGTCTTATACTACCATTGTCTGATGTCTGAAATTAGTTGTTTTATGTATTTTGTTTTTTTTTGTCTGTTTATGACATAAGGGTAAGTCCCAGAGCAGTTACTCCTTTGTGGATTGAAGCTGAAGACTGTCTCTTTATATTTTGCTCTGGCTTTGAGATTATTTCTTCTTGGGCTTCTCACTTAATCTTTTGTAATGATCACTCTTTCTTTTAATTCAGCTACTGAATTTTGGAATCAGAAAAATCATGCTTAATTCTAAAGTCTTTTTGAATGCTATAATTGAATCTCATCTATTCATTTTATTTTTATGTTAGAGTTATTTATCTTCAGTATTTCTATTTCATTAGCAACTTCTTTTTCTTAATTTTTTGTTTTTATTTGTTCATGAGGTACTTGAATCTCCTTAAATGTGTTAATTTAAAAAATTTTACTTTTATTTACTCTCAGGGCTCACAACTTTTGAGATACTTAGAGTAGTATACTAAACCCATGAAGAGATGGAGGGCTAACAATGTTTTCTTTTGTGGGTTATTGATGTATTAACTGGTAATCTGTCAGACTTTTGTCATGCTAAGATAAAGTCCAGAATTTTTGGCATGATATTTAGTGTCCTTGTCATTTTATTAACTCCTCTTGTCATCCTCACAATCACAGAGATGACATCCTGTGTTCAAGGCATTCTATTTGGGATTCCACATGCAAATTATTTTCTTAAGCAGCACTACTTTTTAAACTCCTGTTGCTTCTGGTTGGTATTCTTTTCTTTGCTCTTGTCCTCTCAGTATATTCTCTCTTATTTATGCTTTGAAATTCAGCTGAGTAGGACTTTCATCCCAAGAAGAGTAAGGCATGCCTGAGTGGTTGATCACATTGATGAGACAGGATCAGAAAGAACACACAAGGGATTTCTGTGTATTGATTTTATATCCTGCAACTTTACTATATTCATTGATTAGCTCTAGTAATTTTTTGGTGG
>SJXQ01012377.1:0-12043 GCA_006408695.1 Aepyceros melampus
TGGTCATAACTTTTCTTCCAAGGAGTAAGCGTCTTTTAATTTCATGGCTGCAGTCACCATCTGCAGTGATTTTGGAGCCCCCCAAAATAAAGTCTGACACTGTTTCTACTGTTTCCCCATCTATTTCCCATGAAGTGATGGGACTGGGTGCCATGATCTTAGTTTTCTGAATGTTGAGCTTTAAGCCAACTTTTTCACTCTCCTCTTTCACTTTCAACAACAGGCTTTTTTAGCTCCTCTTCACTTTCTGCCATAAGGGTGGTGTCATCTGAGGTTATTGATATTTCTCCCGGCAATCTTGATTCCAGCTTGTGCTTCTTCCAGCCCAGTGATTCTCATGATGTACTCTGCATATAAGCAGGGTGACAATATATAGCCTTGATGTACTCCTTTTCCTATTTGGAACCAGTCTATTGTTCCATGTCCAGTTCTAACTGTTGCTTCCTGACCCGCATACAGATTTCTCAAGAGGCAAGTCAGGTGGTCTGGTATTCCCATCTCTTTCAGAATTTTCCACAGTTTATTGTGATCCACACAGTCAAAGGCTTATATAGTGTATTGGATGGCTACTAATCAAAACCAGGGTTTTCTTCTTATTATTATTATTACTATTTTACTGAAGTATAGTTGATTTACAATGTTGGGTTAATTACTGCTGTAGAGCAAAGTGAATCTGTTATACACACATGCACACATATTTATATCATTTTTTGAAGTTATTCTTTTCCATTATGGTTTGCCTGCATGCATGCCAAGTGGCTTCATCATGTCTGATTCTTTGCGACTCCACGGACTGTAGCCCGCCAGGCTCCTCCCTGTCCATGGAGATTCTCCAGGCAAGAATACTGGAGTGGGTTGCCATGCCCTCCTCCAGGGGATCTTCCTGACCCAGGGATCAAACCCACTGTCTCAGATGTCTCCTGCGCTGGCAGGCAGGTTCTTTACCACTAGCGCCGCCTGGGAAGCCTGGTTAACAGTTTATCATAGGAGATTGACTATAGCTGCCTGCGCTCTACAGTAGGGCTATGTCGTTTATCCATTCTATATGCAATAGCTTGCACCTGCTCACCCCAACCCCCCCATCAGGGGTTTTCATCATTAGCACGACTGACGCTTAGGGTCCAGACAAGTCTCTGGAGGGGGCCACCCTGTGCATTGCACGGAGCGTCATTCTCTGGTCTCTCCACTAGATGCCACTAGCGCTCCCTCCTCGTGGTGGCTCCCTCCTCACTGCCAAGCGTCCCCTAGCGTGCAGGAGCATCCGGCTTGAGAGCCACCGTGTCAGACCTCTTGAGGTGGGGGACTGACTGTGTTGCGTATCAGAGCACCTCAGAGGCAGTAGCCACGACTAGCCCGACAATTCTGTGAAATAGAGATGACTGTCCCCGTTTTACAGATGAGGAAACTAAGGCTTCAAAGGGAGCTGGTGACGATCAGCCCTCGGATTCGAACCCAGGTGTGTCTGACTCCTGAGCCCTTACTCAAACGCTCTGCTAGACCCGGAAGGAAGGAGGCAGGAGGCATTGGGGGTCAGGGCTGGATGGTCGGAGGGGGCAGACAATGCCATCCAAGTCCAGATCAATTCCTTCCCAGTGTCAGTCACAACAGACCCAACATCCTTGCCCTGGATGGGAGGACCCCCCCGCTGATCTGCCTGCCCTGCCACCCCAGCCCCAGGCTCATCGACCTCATCTGCTACCACCTTTCCTCACTCCTCATTCTGCAGGCACACTGGCCTCCCTTCTCTGGCAGGCATGCTCCTGCCCCAGGGCCTTTGCACCTGCTGTTCCTTGACTTGGGAATCCCCACCCCTAGCTCTCCACACAGCTCACTTTCTCACCTGATTCACATTTCTGCACAGAGGCCAATTCTTCAGAAAAGGCCCCTCTGATGACCCTGTCAAAAATAAACCCTTGACCTGTTCCTGGCTTTATTTTAATTTATATGATACCTGCTGTGTGCTGGGCCTTCTTCTAAGTCAGAATTAACTCGTTTGCCTTATAATACTGCCTTCCTGAAATTACATTTCGATTTTATTCATCTCCAGCATCTCTCCCCCACTCCACTGTCTATTTTGGAGAGGCAAGGTTTTGTCTGTGGCACCCACGGCCTGGCATGGTGCCTGGCCCATAGAACTGTTCAATAAACGGTTGCTGGATGAGGGGAGTCCTCCTCCTCTGTCTTGGCCTGGGTGAACCCAACCTGGCCTCCAGCTCAGCTCCACTCCAAATCCCCCAGATTCCAGTCTAACCAGCATTCACCAGACACTTCCTCAGTCTCACCCTCTTCATGTGACAGACCCATCAATGATGCTTGTACGGGTCCATCCTATGGGACAGGCTCAGAGAGGGCAAGGTCACACAGCCGGTCAGTGGGGCAGCTGGGACTCAAACCAAGCTTTCTGATCCTAGTGCTCATTTGTCTACTGTGAAAGCACAACTCTGATCGCCCAAGTCTGATCGCTCCCCGATTGGACGGAAAAGTTAGCGTGGTTCGTTTTCCGGGCATGTTTGTGTGAGTGTGTGTCCCTGTGTGCATATGCCGTCTCCCCGACTCGACAAGTTGGTGCCGTTTGTGTTTTTGCATATCTGCCTGCCCCCACCGTCACCTTGCCTAGCACAGGCCCAAGAGCATCTCTTTCATCTCAACCAGCAGTTCGCTCCACCCCTGAGCACCCCGTATGTACTGGAACGCTAGCACTCTTCCCACTGGATTATAATTATTTGTTTACACATCTGCCTCTTTGCCAGACTGTGAACTCCCCCTCTCCCACCCTCCCGAGGATGGGCGCCATGCTGTGTCTGATTCTCTCATGTCCCAGCACACAGTAGGTGCTCAGGAAATGGGCCCGGAAAGGATAAGGATGTGGAGTTGAGTCATGCAAAAGTCATTGATTCAAATCATTCATTCATTCCTGGAGTCATTCAGTCTATCTTGAAGCAAATACCTCTTGAGTATTCTGAGCTGGATGCTGTGTGTGGTCTTGGCAGGAGATTCAAGGTATCTGATCCATCATTCATTCATTCACTCTCACTCATTCAACAAAGATGCATCTAAGCCTACTATATGCTCTGGCCTTGGGACAGAGCGCTTGATCAGACTTAAGCCCCACCCCTGAGGAGCTCACAACCCAGACATGGCCCTGACCCTCACCACCAGAGGCTAGATGGGCTGGCCAGAAGACCAGAGGGGCAGAAAGTGAGGAAATCTTTCAGACCCAGCTCTGGGCCCTGGGAAGCTTAAAGTCTGGGAGGGAAGAGGAGGGGAGAGAAAGTCAGAGAAGAACTTGTGTCTGTCAAGCATCTATTTGCTAAGTGCCATGCTGAGAGCGAGCCAAACATTCACACCCTTGATCCTTTGCGAGGCAGAGGTTACTGACCCATTTTACAGATGAGAAAGTAGAAGCTCAAGGCGAGGGAAATGGCTGACTCATCTGACCCACTTGGAGTAATTGTTCCCTCTCTATATGACCCTATGGACTGTAGCCCACCAGGCTCCTCTGTCCATGGGATTCTCCAGGCAAGAGTATTGGAGCAGGTTGCCATGCCCTCCTCCAGGGGATCTTCCTGATCCTGGGATTGAGCCTGCATCTCCTGCTTGGCAGGTGGATTCTTTACCACTACCGCCACCTGAGAATCCTCTCTCTCTCTCTCTCTCTATCTATACACTACATTTTCCCTTTCAAACTGCCAGTATAGTTTCTGTCTCCTGACCAGATCCTGACTGATAACAGTAATGACAATGATAGTAATCATTATTATTAGCATAGCTGCCTCCTAGGGATGAGCACTTATCACGCATGATCTTTCATCCCCTTCAAGCAGCTGCTGTATCCTGACTTCAGGGAGCCGGATGGAACCTCAGAGAGGGGAGGGGACTTGCTTGGGGTGCCCTGGCCTGCGCACTGGCTGTGGGATCAGAAAATCCGGAATGAGGCCCACATCAGGAGCAGGAGAGACAGAAGCACCGAGGAGGGGAAGTACAGGCAATCTGACAGACACTGCGTTCTCCCTGCTCGGCGGGCGCCGAGCGAGCTAACTGCTCGCTGCCACACGGCGGCACGTGGCTACCTGCCACATCCTGGCACTGCGCGTTCTGGTGAGAGAGAAGGGGCTGGGGCTGTTCTGGGAGACTTCCTGGAGGAGGGGGGAAGAGGCTGATGAATCAGCCGCAGCATGCCAGGCCCTGGCCTCCTAAGACCCCGAGGCAACCATCCAGGAGCAGGGAGACCCTCCAAGGGCAGAGAGCCTTGGGAAGCAGGGAAGACTGGGGCTTCGGGGCCTGGGCTGATTTGCCCAGGATCCCCTGGTGCACTGGTGACAAACCAGCTGGGGTCATCAGGCTAAAAGCCCCAGCTTTCATCAACCCAACCAGCCACGACAGCACAGCTGCAGCGGGTATGCAGCTCTTCACTGCTCACCTCCATTCAGAGCGCTTGAACTGGGGACCGTCCACCCCGCCCTGAACCACTACAACGGGCAACACACTCTCGTCCCCTCGAGGGCTGTCTCTTGTCCCCTGCAGTAGGTGCCCCACTGGCTGCTGAATGGAGACCCGTTAGAAATAGGACCCTTGGGGGTTAACATACACACACTGTGTGCATGTGTGCACGTGAAGTCTCTTCAGTCGTGTCTGACTCTTGGCCACCCCATGGACTGCAGCCCTCCAGGCTCCTCTGTCCGTGGGATTTTCCCGGCAAGAAGACTGGAGTGGGTGTCATGCCCTCCTCCAGGGGATCTCGACCCAGGGATTGTACCTACATCTGTTATTTCTCCTGCATTTGCGGGTGGGCTACCTGGGAAGCCCACATATACACACTGTACATAAAACAGATAATCAACAAGGACCCACTTAGAGCGCAGGGGACTCAATGACTGCAATAACCTATATGGGAAAAGACCTGAGAAAGAAGGGATATATGTCTGTATATAGTTGAATCACTGCTGTATACCTGAAACTAACACAACACTGTAGATCAGGTATACTCCAACATAAAATAAAAAAATTTTAAAAAGGAGGACTTCCCTGGTGGTCTAGCGGTTAAGAATCTGCCTGCCAATTCAGCGGACACGGGTTCGATCCCTAGTCCGGGAAGAAGCCCGTGCACTGAGATTATTGAGCCTGTGCTCTGGAGCCTGTTGTCCACAACTGAAGTCCCGCGCAACAGCACCGAAGACCCAGCACAGCCAAAAACAAATAAATATACCTTAACCAACGTTTAAAGAAAAGAAATAGGACCATTGTAGTGTCCCGCGTTTCCAGTAACAACCCTGACCCTCTCCCCTCTGGATTTTTTGGCACAGACTGTGCCCTCTGCTGAGAATGCCCCTTCTGCCCTCTTCTAGATCACCTGTTGCTCATCTTGGCTCTGATGGCACATCCTCCTGAGAGCCACCTCCACCGACCCAGCCCCAAGGCCAAGCCCAGATGTGGGCCCCCATGGAGACCTGGATTCCCGGTGACCTCCCTCTGAACACTTGGGATCGCCCTGGCAGGGTGTGTCCCTTGATGGGAGGTTGTCTTGCTCGCTACTTTCCCCTCAGCCCCCGGCTCTGAGCCTGACGCAGGGGAGGAGCTCAGGAAACCTCTGTTGAATGAATGAATGAATGAACGAATGAATGAAACAGTGGAAGAGCGGGGTGGGGGGCACCAGGGGGAGCTGGGAGACGGAGTCAGGGAGAGAGCAGACCTTATTGTAGAGGGCGCAGATGTGCAGGGCCGTGTTCCCCGAGGCGTTCTGGGCTCCAGGCTCAGCTCCGTAGAAGAGCAGATGTTCCAGATGCTGAGAATGACCCCGCTGGCAGGCCTGGAGGGGACCGGGAGCCAGAGCCCAGGTCAGACCCACCTGGCCACAGCGTCTCTCTCTCCTTCACCGGAGGCCAGGCAGCTCTGCATCCGCCACTCCCCCTTCCTTCCCTTCTGAGGCCCCATTCTTGCTTAGGGACCCACACTGTCAATGCCACCAGTCATTCCAAGGCTCAGGCCTCCAGGCTAACTCCTCGAGTTCTGGTGGTGACACCTCTATGCTTCCTCTCTGGGGACCATGCTACTCCCACCTCCATCCCCTGGGAGGACCCCAGCACCCGCAGCCCTAGACCCCTGGACTAGGGTCCCCGATCCCTGCCCACCCTCGGGGCCCACGCGCTGCCCATGCCACCCCCAGCCCCTCTAGGCCGAGTGGGAGTACCTGGTGAATCTCCTGCCAGCCGTTCTCATCAGCTATGCCCAGCTGGGCCCTGTTGTACAGGAGCAGCTCGCAGCAGCGGGGGTCACCCCCCACCATAGCCGTGTGGAACAGCGGAGTCAGCCCTCGGCGGTCCTTGTAGTTGGGGGAGCCCCCAAGATCCAGGAGCGCCTAGGAAAGGTTAAAAAAAAAGATGATAATCACACAAGTAGTGGCTCGTTATCAAGGGCCAGTTGGACCAAGAGACCGGGGTAACCCCACACAGGGTCAGAGCCAGAGCTGATGCTGCCACGATGCCCTTGAGTAACCTTGAGGCTGGCCCTTGCCCTGTGGGGGCCTCTCTCATCTCTGTGAACAACGGAGGGACTGCGGCGATGCCTCCAGAGGACCCCTCCCTCCCACTCTGAAATCCTGCCCAGCCTTCCCCCATGAGCCATGTGGCATGAGCCACTGAAGACGCTTAATGCCTCAGTGCCCACCTACTCAACAGGCTGGTGGTAGGGAACCAATGAGAGAAGGGCGCCTGGATGCAGGAGGGCCCCTGACTGAGTGGGAGGTGTGGTAAGGTCTGGGATCGCAAGAAGAGGCAGAGAAAGCGGTCTGCGACAGGGCAAGCTCGGGTCAAAGCGACTTGGCTCAGCCTCACTGGGGCTGGGGTACGGGCAGGGAGTGGTCCCCCTTGAGGAATGGATCTGGGCCTGGAAGACTGGCACTTTGAGCGTGTGAGGAGTGTTGGCGGCGCCAGCGCCGTGCGAACAGAGTCAGCGGTGGCGCAGTCCAACAGCACATTTCCAACATTTGCGGTGATGGAAATAGTTACAACCGCACGATCCAACATGGCAGCCGCGTGGGGGGCTACCGAGCCGCTGGAAGGTGGCTAGTAAGCCTGAGAATCGGAAGTTTTAATTTTAGTTCATTTTCTTCTATTTAAATCTAAACAGTCCCCCCCCTCTCCCCCGCCCATGGCTAGTGGCTGCTCGATTGCACAAGCGCAGGCCTGGGAGGGAGGGATTGGGCGTGAGCAGGAGTGGGGTTTGGGGGTATGTGTGTATGTGTAAAGTCGCTTCAGTCCTGTCTGACTCTTTGCGACCCCATGGACTGTAGCCCACCAGGCTCCTCTGTCCATGGGATTCTCCAGGCAAGAATGCTGGAGTGAGGTGCTATTTCCTTCTCCAGGGGAACCTTCCCAACCCAGGGGTGGGACCCACATCTGTCTCCTGCCTTTGCAGGGGGGTTCTTTACCACTAGAGCCACCTGGGAAGCAGGTGGGAGAAGGGGTTTGGGGGAGGGGGGTGCGTGAAGAGGGTCTGTCAATTCCAGGGCTGTGGGGCAGACCTTTGGGACTGCTGTCTGACTGCCTTCAGGGTTCTTCAGGGAAGAATTGGAGAAGAGAAGGGACAGCCGGTTAGGCTGGATCATCTATGAACCATGGTGTTTACCAACAACCACCGGGGTACTCTATCCTGACCTACGGATGAAGAGGGATCAAGTGCCCTTGGGTAGGAGGAGAGAAAGAACATTTTAAAATAAGACCGGGCAAGCTGACTCCATGAATGTATGTGTGCGTGCTCAGTTGTTCAGTGGTATCCAATTCTTTTGGGACCTTATGGACTGCAGTCCACCAGGCTCCACTATCCATGGAATTTTCCAGGCAGGAATACTGGAGTGAGTGCCATTTCCTTCTCCAGGGGATCTTCCCAACTCATGGATTGAACCCAAGTCTCCTACATTGCAGAGGATTCTTTACCTCTGAGCCACCTGGGAAGCCCCCATGTATATATACTGAGGGTCTGCAAGGTTCATCTGCTTGTAAAGGCACATTTTAGGCACTATACTGGGGCAGTAAGGAGATCAAACCAGTCCATCCTAAAGGAAGTCCATCCTGAATATTCATTGGAAGGACTGATGGTGAAGCTGAAGCTCCAATACTCTGGCCACATGATGCAAAGAGCCGACTCATTGGAAAAGACTGATGCTGGGAAAGATTAAGGGCAGGAGGAGAAGGGGACGACAGAGGATGAGATGATTGGATGGCATCACTGACTCAATGGACATGAGTTTGAGTAAACTCCAGGAATTGATGATGGACAGGGAGGCCTGGTGTGCTGCAGTCCATGGGGTCACAGAGTCAGACACGACTGAGTGACTGAACAACAACTGGAGTAGAGGGCTGTATTTCAGGTGAGTGAAGGTGGGGTATTGGGAGTTTGAGCTGTAGGTTGAGAAGTGGATGGAAGGTCTGAGTTGGGAAGCATGAGGACCAGTGTCTGGGGGAGCAGATGGGGGAATGGTGTCTGGGGGCACGGTGGGAAGCTCACTCTGTATTTTAAAGGGCACCAGGGGACTTCCCTGGTGGTCCGGTGGTTAAGGCCCTGTGTGTCCAGTGCACGGGATCAATCCCTGGTCAGGGAACTAAGATCCCACATGCTGTGCCGTGTGGCCAAAAAATAAAAAAATAATAAATGGCACCAGGAAGAGTCTACACCTTGGGGAGACAGAGGTAGGTGTGGACTGCAGGCTCAGCAGGGCTGGAGAAGTTCTGGGTGTCAGGAAGTTAACATGATCTCCCTGGGGGCAGGGCAAGGGTCCGCATGACCATCAGCTATAGCTTATCTCGAGCCTTGAGCTGGGGAGGGTGGGGGCTCCCATAGGTCCCAGGAGGGTTTTGGGTGCAGTCAGAGGAGTGACTGTGGAGAGGGGAGGTGGACGGAGGGGCCGGGCGGATTGGCCGAACGCAGTCTGGGCGAAGAACATGGCACTCGGGGGTGTCTCTGGGCTCTGGGGAGGGTCCCAGGAGGATCTGAAACCTCACCGTCAGAGCGAGGCAGTGGCGGGCACAGGCGGCCTTGTGTAGCGCGGTCATGCCATCCCGGGCCCGGAAGTCGATGTGCGCCCCGCCCAGGCATAGCGTTCGAATCACCTCTACAGAGCCTTCGGTCTGAGCAGCCAGCGTCAGAGGGGTCTCTGGGAGGCGAGGGGAAAGGCCAGTCATGTGCAGCTCCTGAGCCTCATTGTCCCTGACTCCCCAGCCCTCCCAAAGCACCCCACCCTGCTGCCCGCTTCCTACCTCCTGAATCTGAGTCATGATAATTGGGGTCCAGCCCCTTGTCCAGCAGCCGTGCCACCTTATCGGATGTCCCGAGCTGCACGTACTCCAGGAACTTCTTCAACCCCGTCTGAGCCGCAGATGAGAGAGAGAAGACAGGCGGTCAGGGAGGAAGGGGGCAAGGCTGGGTTTGGAGCAGCGCTGTCCAGTGGAATCACACAGCAGGCCACACATGTCATCGGGAAGTCCCTAGTAGCCACCACTTTTTAAAGGAAGAAGACCTTCCAATTACATTGAAATTCACTTTGATGACCTATCTGGTTTTAGTCTATCATATATATCCACAATATTACTGACTCAACAGGTAATCCACATGAAATTTATTACTGAGATACTTTCAGGGGTACTGAGTCTTCAAGATCCGCTGTGTATTTCACGCTCATAGTGAGACTCAGTTTGGACCTGGTACACCGCAGGTACCCTGGGGTCCATATGTGGTTGGCTGCTCCCGCAGATGGTACAGGTCTGGATGGATGGACTGTTTGGGGGAGGACAGAGACAAGTGCACGGTGGGGTGGGGCTGAGGATAAGAAGCAGCCAGTGAGCTTTCTTCCCAAGTGTCAAGGATTGTTCATTTCACTTCTGACCGAAGCAGCCCCCTGACTTCCTCCCAGCTTTCAGGGGACCAGAGGAGACGCAGGCGACATACAGCCTGGGGCTGGAGAGCAAGGTTGTGAGTCCACAACTAAGTCTCTCAGTCGTGTCCCAACTCTTTGCGGCCCTACGGACAGTAGCCCGCCAGGCTCCTCTGTCCATGGGATTCTCCAGGCAAGAATTCTCTGGAGTCGGATGCCATTTCCTCCTCCAGGGGATCTTCCCCACCCAGGGATCAAACCTGTGCCCCCTGCATTGTCAGGCAGATTCTTTACCACTGAGCCACCAGGGAAGCCCCAGAGAGCAAGATGCCAGGAGGATACATGGCTGTGGAGGAGCGCATCCTTGGATCTGGTAGAGATTCAGGTTCTGGGATTGTGTGAACTGCAGGGTGTCTATGAAACTGCCCCTAGACAGAGGGGCATTAGATACCAGAGTCGCAGGCCACGTTGGCTGGGTGGGGGAGGCAGAAGATGAGAGGGGAGAATCCAAGGATGAAGAAAGTGGGAGCCAGGTGGAAATGGCACGAGCCTGGGCTGAGGCGCAAAGAGAGAAGATGCGAAAGGCTCTGATGTATGCTAGAGGCGGGAAGGGATAGTTAAGGACTTTGGGAAGGTCCTGTACACATTGTTGTGTTTAAAACGGATAACCAGCAAGGATGTACTATATAGCACATGGAACTCTGCTCAACGTTATGTGCCAGCCTGGATGGGAGAGGAGTTTGGGGGAGAATGGATACATGTATATGTACGGCTGAGTCCTTTCCCTGTCCACCTGAAACTATCACAACATTGTTAATCAGCTATACTCCAGTACAAAATAAAAAGTTTTTTGTTTTTTTTTAATGAAAGGCTGTGATGGAGACATCAGTTGCATTTGGGGTTGTCCCAAATATGACACAGCATCCCAAGTTAAGTGGGGGATGCTGGTAGAAGAAAAGAAGGTTTGGAGGGTTGTCGGGAAGAGGTAGGAGAGAGAGTGGTTAGGGAAGGGGGCTCCAGGTTGGGGTGGCGTGAGTGCCAGCAGGGTCCTCTCACCTTCGTGTGCAACTTGGCCAGCTGCTTCTCATCCAAATTGGTCTGCTTGTAAACACGGGTCTTTATCGAAACTGAGGCCATGGGTGGAGTGACGGGAGAGACAAAAGACTCAGAGTCAGGGGTCTGGACCTATTCTGAGCCAGGGAAGAGTCAGTGCAAGGTCAGGATGAAAAATAGCCCCAGAGTCTTGGCTGGGTGGGCAGAGGGCTGCTGGGCCACTATGGGCCTGTGGACTGCAACCCCTAAGGTGTCTGGACCCTGCTGGGAATGTTCTAGAATAACCACTGTCATTGGGAACCCTTTCCCACTTTGATAGGCCAAGGGAAACTTGGGGCAGGGAAATGACTCACCCAAGGCCACTCCGCTGGCCTTGGTGAGAGGCAAGAATGACCTGGTAATTTGAACTCAGGCCTCTCTGATTCTGATTGTTAAGTCAGTGTTCAGTCACTCAGTTGTGTCCAACTCTTTGTGACCCCAGTGGATTGTAGCCCATCAGGCGTCTCTGTCCATGGGATTTTCCAGGCAAGAATACTGGAGTGGGTTGCCATTCCCTCCTCCAGGGGATCTTCCCAACCCAGGGATGGAATCCAAGTCTCCTGCATTGCAGGCGGATTCTTTATCCTCTGAGCCACCAGGGAAGCCCCGCGATTCTTAGGGCGCCCTTTATGTCCAGAAGTGCCCACGAGGTTTTCCCTTGCTGAGGGCTGGGCTGGGAGAAAAAACGGGGAGCAGGCAGACACCTGCTTGTATCTGCGAAGGGGCTGGGAAGGCTGTGGGGGGTCTCACCTCCAGGTAGGGCACCCCCTTCTCGAAGGACTGAGGATATTCCCGCAGTAGCCGCTCCTCCTCCAGAAAGTTGGCGTCCCGGCCCGAGGTGGCCGGCTGGAACAGGCCGTAGTTGAGCACGTCCTGGAGGCTCTCGCTCAGGGCACAGAGCACCTGCTGCTTGGCCGTCCAGATGGTGGCGTCGGGGTTGAAGCGCAGGCATTTCTGGTGGGGGAGGTGACAGGGGAGAGAGAAGGGGCCTGAGGTGGTCTGCGGAGGGCTGTGGGTGATTCCCAGGACAGAGGAGGGCTGGAGGAAACCCATGGGGGTCTGGCAGTGGGGGCCACGTGTGAGGGC
>SJXQ01012377.1:12064-51450 GCA_006408695.1 Aepyceros melampus
TTAAGTATTCGTTGCTAGACTCTACACCCCCAAACTGGATGGTGAGAGCTATAGATTCCTGTCCTGTCCCCCCAGCACACACACACCTTCCCGCAAGGCACAGGTGCAGCGAGTCGCTCCCCAGCCCTGCCCCTGCAGACGTCTCCACATACACATCTTCTCCAGGGCGTGCGGGCTCTCACAGGATACATTACCACGAGCACAGCCAGCTACATCATGTACATATCACACCCGTGTGTCGGAGCATGCACACGGCAGAGCACACGCGTCTACCCACCCCACACACGGGCACGCAGCCCGCTGTGCTTGCTCAGAGCTCCAGCTCACACGCAACCCTGAAACAGAGACACAGAACCACAGGGAGACGTGTGCTTTGTCTCCATCACATTCACCCACCGTGCCCTGGCCGGCCATCACACAGGTGTGCACACGCCCAACGAGAGGCATGACCCTGCACCAGCACTTCCTTCCCGGTGATTATCTCTGACATTTCTTGAGCATGTCCTGTGTGCCCGGCTCTGTGCTGGGTTTACTCCTCAACTTTGCACACCGTAGTCCTCCGGGCTAGGGACTTGCACCATCCCCATTTATGAGAGGGGGAAACTGAGGCCCAGAGAGGTTAAGCAATTTGCCCAAGGTCACCCAGCCAGCAAGAGGTGGTGGCCAGGATCAGAGACAGGTGGCCTGGCTCAAAGTCTTCAGACTGCTGTGTGCTGGGGTTCAGTACTGGCCACTCCATAGCTGCATATCTTTCTTTGTCACACACGATCCCCCAGCCATCTCTGCATGGCACGAGGGACACACCCGCAGAGACAGGGCTGATCCCATAGGGCAGCGGTGAGTGCGTCGCCACAGCCCAGGCCCCTACCCTTCTCCCAGCTCCAACAGCTCCCCCCGGGCCACAAGCTGGAGCCCAGGCACCTGCAGAGGGCAGTTCCAGGCAGCCTCTGGGTGCGCATCCAGCTGCAGGCTCTGGGGTGCCACGGGATGAGCGGGAGCAGGTGCAGCCCAGCTGCCCCAGGAGACCCAGTTCTGGATTCACCCCCACCAGCCCAGGTGGTGAGCAGCTGGGCCTGGGGAGAAAACAGCTGCCTGTGTGTGTCAGCACCAGCAGTGAGAGGGGCTATGTACCCTTTCTACAGTTTATGAGGCTTTTCTTGGCCTAGGCATCAGCTTTCGGTGAGGGGTCCCCAGGCTCCTCATGGGTGCCCAAGAGAGGCCCGAGCTCTGAGGCAGTGGGCAGCCTGCCCAAGGTCACACTGCCCTTTGCTTTCTTGGAAAATGGAAAAGTCTGGCTGTGTTGATTTCCAAGGCCCCATCCTGGGGCTCCCGGCAGCTGAGGGCAGATGCCCTGCTCATGCCAGGAGCCAGAAGCTTCTGCTCGCTGCCGCCGCTGCGTTAATAACCTCCAGCAGGCCCAGCTGTCCCATCTCTGAGCCTCGGTGTCCCCCTTGGAAGAGTGGGCCCTGCGATCCTGGCACTGCCCGCCTGGCTGAAGCTGGGGAAGCCCTACATGACTCACGGGTCTGGCATGGAGTGGGCATGGCCAGCCTCCTGCTGCTCCTGCCTCTGCAGTCTCCCCACCACTGCCCTCATCACCTCTACCCTGGTCGGCAGGCGCCCCCACCCCCACCCCCAGGGCAACAGGAAACTGGAGTTTCCACTTAAACACAATCATGGAGGGTTCAGTCTTTTAGCTGAGCTGTGACCCGGCTGCCAGGGAAGGCTCCCTTCCTTGTTCAATTGACTGAGTACCTACTATGCGCTGGGTTGGCCCTGTCCTAGCTCTGAGGATACAGCCATGAACAGGGATGCCTGCCTTCATTGGCAAGAGACAGACACCAAACAGGTAAACAAGCCAGCAAGACAAGGCTGGTCTTGATTCAGCCAAAAAGATAAAGGGGGTGTTTGAATAAACTACTCGGGGAAGGCCTCTCTGAGCTGAGACCTCAGTGATGAGAAGGAGGTGGGGGGAAGAGCCTTCTAGAAGGAGGAAAAGGCTGGTGCAAAAGCTCTGAAGCGGGAAGAGCTTAGCATTCAGGAAGTAGCAAAGAGATCAGTGTGGCTGGAGCTTGGAGGGGGGCGGTGAAGGGAGTGGGGGTGATGAGTTTGCAGAGGTGCAAGGGATCCACCCTTCCCTGCCCACCCCCAGGCTGGGCAGGCCAGGCCTGTGCTGAGGCCAGGGTTTGGCTTCACTCCCGCACATGATGGGAAGCTGGGGGGGAGCAGGGGAGTGGGGAGTGATGTGATCTGATTTACGGTTTGGAAGCATTGCTCTGGCTGCGGCAGGCTGCGTGGATTGGAGGGGCTCAGGAGGAAGGAGGGGGAGAGGCAGAAGGAGAGGACTGCAGTGGTCCAGGCGGGAGATGAAGGAGCTCTCAGCGCTCAGAGCTCTCTGTGCACCCAGCCCAGCAGCTGCTTACTCCACCTCCTGGAGAAAGCTTCTCGGACCCCACCCAACCTCCACCCTCTCCTCTGACCCAGCCCCTCACCCTGATGGAGCTGTCTGCGGGGTCTGTGAACAGCTGGAATCCCCCGTGTCACTCCCAACCAGGACCCAGACTGCAGGAGGCTTCCAGGAAAGCATGGCAGATGGATCCAAGAGCCCCACCTTTCTGGGGGCTGCACACAACCACACGTGTGCTCTTTGCATGGATCCCCACAGACAGGCACAATGCTCATCTGGATCTGGGGCAAGGGCCTGGAGGGCAGGATGGGAGATCTGGGGGGCAGGAGGCGCTCTAGAGCCTGAGAATGCTATGAGAGCCTCCTTCCGCAGGGTGTGTGGGCAACGGTGGCCACAGGATAATAACAACCTTAGCAAGACCTTGAGGTCTCCCCTGACCTGAGGCGTGGCTAGGGAGAGGAGAGGGAAGCAGGGCCAAGCCCTGGCAACTCCTTGAGGAGGTTCCTGGGCAGAGGCTGAGCCCCCAGGATCCCCTGAGGAGCTGGCTCCATCCTCCTGACCTTCTGGAGCTTCTGGCCGAGGCAGAAGGGAAGAGCAGGACGGGACGGAAGCAAGCTCTGGAAAGTGGGAAGAAGAGGGCGGTGTGGAGACCCAAGGCGGGATCCAAGCTTTGGAACGTTGGAGGTTTCCGGCCACAGAGGCAGGGCCTCCGGGGAGCCAAGAGAGGCGGGGAGAGACACACACAGAGGAGCAGAGACCAACGGACCGAGACAAGAGTTGGGAGGAGAGGGACCAGAGAGAAGCTGGGAGAGGCTCGAACCAGGGGGCTGGTGATCAGCACACACTCCAGGTCCCCAGAAACATCCTTCTCCTCCGAGACACAGCAGCCTTGGGTGCTCCGAGACCAGCCTGATGCAGGCCGCCTGGCTCCTTGGCGCACTGGTGGTACCCCAGCTCCTGGGCTTCAGTCATGGGGCTCGGGGAGCTGAGAGGGAGTGGGAGGGGGGCTGGGGTGGTGCCCAGGAGGAGGAGCGGGAGAGGGAAGCCCTGATGCTGAAGGTGAGTTGGAGATTGCTGGGACTCTAGTGGCGGGACCTGGGTGGGCGACTGTGGGTTTGGGAGGGGTGTATTCCAGGGTTAGAAGAATAGGCAACAGGAGGGATGGGATAAGCTTGGAGGATGAAGGTGATGGGTTCAGAGAAGAGGGCAGACAGCCAGCTGACAGCTGGAAAGGGGCGTCTGGGGAGTCTGAATGTAGCTGCCAGCCTGACCGTGATCACCCTCCTTGCCTTAGCATTTACAGGAAGCGCTGGGGCTGCCTGCTAGGAGGGGAGATCAAAATCCCGAGGGAAACTCTGAAGGCAGGGGGGCCTGGGCGACCGAGGAGGACGGGCAGGGGGAAGAAGGCGAGGAGAAACCCACATCGACCCCCCACGTCAGCCCCAGCCCCTCTCCCACCCCGGAGGACGCCATCACTTATATCCGTAAGTAATCCTTAGCTCCGCCCTGCCCCCTTGGCCTCCGTGGTCATTTTCACAAAAACGAACCGTCCTTTCCCTGCCCCAGGATTTTTCAGTTGCCCACCGCCCAGCTCGGAGCCCTCACACCCAGGAGCTCCGGGTCCCCGGCTTTGCCTCTCAAGAGACTGGGGTGGCCACCGGCCCCTACCTTCCAGAAGTCTTGAGGCCCCCACCCCTCACCCCAACTCCGCCCCAGAAGCCGTAGGTCCCGGGTCCCCCCCAGGTCCTCCGGTCCCCTGGCTCCGCCCCCAGGGTCCCCGTCCAGCGTGCGCCCTGTCCACCCGCAGTGGGTCGCCTGGCCGGCCTGGACGCAGGCCTGCACCAGGTGCACGTCCGTCTGCACACGCTGGACACCCGCGTGGCCGAGCTTACTCGGGGGCTGCGGCAGCTGAGGGAAGTGGCGGGCGACACCCGCGACGCCGTGCAAGCCCTGCAGGAGGCGCAGAGCCGCGCAGAGCGCGAGCATGGCCGCTTAGAGGGTGAGTCGCATCCCGCCGGGCGGGGAAGGAGGGACGATCCAGGTCAGGCCGCGGACCAGTGGGGAGAGGGGAGCCCCGAAGGGTGTCTGAGACGTGAGGACCCTAGGTGTCAGGGGCGAGGGGGGCGGCCCTCGAGGATTTGGGGTGTGCTGGCTGGTCGGGAGGGTGAACGTGGTCCCCACTGTGCTAGTGAGCCGACCCTGCTCCGGCCGCACCACGCCCCCTACGGTCCCGCCCCCACGTCCTGGCCACGCCCCTAGCGGCTCTGTCACTGGCTCCGGGATGCTCTGGTCCCGCCCTCGACCCGCCCCCGAGGCACTAACCCCGCCTCCGCTCGGCCCCGCCCCGCCCCGCCCGCAGGCTGCCTGAAGGGGGCGCGTCTCGGCCATAAGAAACCCACATCGACCCCCCACGTCAGCCCCAGCCCCTCTCCCACCCCGGAGGACGCCATCACTTATATCCGTAAGTAATCCTTAGCTCCGCCCTGCCCCCTTGGCCTCCGTGGTCATTTTCACAAAAACGAACCGTCCTTTCCCTGCCCCAGGATTTTTCAGTTGCCCACCGCCCAGCTCGGAGCCCTCACACCCAGGAGCTCCGGGTCCCCGGCTTTGCCTCTCAAGAGACTGGGGTGGCCACCGGCCCCTACCTTCCAGAAGTCTTGAGGCCCCCACCCCTCACCCCAACTCCGCCCCAGAAGCCGTAGGTCCCGGGTCCCCCCCAGGTCCTCCGGTCCCCTGGCTCCGCCCCCAGGGTCCCCGTCCAGCGTGCGCCCTGTCCACCCGCAGTGGGTCGCCTGGCCGGCCTGGACGCAGGCCTGCACCAGGTGCACGTCCGTCTGCACACGCTGGACACCCGCGTGGCCGAGCTTACTCGGGGGCTGCGGCAGCTGAGGGAAGTGGCGGGCGACACCCGCGACGCCGTGCAAGCCCTGCAGGAGGCGCAGAGCCGCGCAGAGCGCGAGCATGGCCGCTTAGAGGGTGAGTCGCATCCCGCCGGGCGGGGAAGGAGGGACGATCCAGGTCAGGCCGCGGACCAGTGGGGAGAGGGGAGCCCCGAAGGGTGTCTGAGACGTGAGGACCCTAGGTGTCAGGGGCGAGGGGGGCGGCCCTCGAGGATTTGGGGTGTGCTGGCTGGTCGGGAGGGTGAACGTGGTCCCCACTGTGCTAGTGAGCCGACCCTGCTCCGGCCGCACCACGCCCCCTACGGTCCCGCCCCCACGTCCTGGCCACGCCCCTAGCGGCTCTGTCCTGGCTCCGGGATGCTCTGGTCCCGCCCTCGACCCGCCCCCGAGGCACTAACCCCGCCTCCGCTCGGCCCCGCCCCGCCCCGCCCGCAGGCTGCCTGAAGGGGGCGCGTCTCGGCCATAAGTGCTTCCTGCTCTCGCGCGACTTCGAGGCTCAGGCGGCGGCGCAGGCGCGGTGCGTGGCGCGAGGCGGGAGCCTGGCTCAGCCCGCTGACAGTCGGCAGATGGAGACGCTCACCCGCTACCTGCGCGCTGCGCTCGCCCCCTACAACTGGCCCGTGTGGCTGGGCGTGCACGACCGGCGCGCCGAGGGCCTCTACCTCTTCGAGAACGGCCAGCGCGTATCCTTCTTCGCCTGGCACCGCGCCCCCAGCCCTGAGCCCGGCGCCCGGCCCAGCGCCGCGCCGCACCCGCTCAGCCCCAACCAGCCCAACGGCGGCGTGCTCGAGAACTGCGTGGCTCAGGCCTCGGACGATGGCTCCTGGTGGGACCACGACTGCGATCGGCGCCTCTACTACGTCTGCGAGTTCCCCTATTAGCGGGGCCGGCTCCCCGCCTCTCCACTCCGCCCCACTACCCGCCCTGTGCCTGGGCTGTGCTCCCCGCAAAGACACCGTTCCTTCCTTCCTTCCTAGCCCGCGGATGGAAATGTGTTTTCCCTGGCTGGCCGAACCCTGGGGGACTCCTGCGGGGCCGGGACCCCTTCCTTGCCTGTCTTTCCCAGAGGCGGTGGGCACGAGGCTAGGTCCCGCGCCAATAAAGCGTTGTGGAATCTCACTTGAGTAGCAGTGGAGGCACTTTTGACCTTTTATCTTTTCGCGGGGCAAGGCCTGTCCCCCTCTTACAGGTATTATTTGAGCCCCAGATCAGAGTGATAGAGAACACATGTGCATACGTACACATGGTCATCTGCTCCTGCGCACAAATGTCTGGAGTATGCACACGCGGCTGACACCTCCGTCTGCATTGTGCCCCCTACTCAAGGTCTTTGGGACCCAGAGACTGTCCATCATTGTCCCAGGCCTTGCCTTGGCCCTGATCAAAGAGATCTGGGAAGCACAAAGGAGCTAAAGGCTCTGAGAATTCCTGCAGGAAAGACTTCCATTTAATTTTTCTTTTTTTTTAAGTGGGTCTCAAACCTGACTCATCAGCTGGTACCATAAGGTCATGTAAAGTCAGGCACTGCCCTGCCCCCTTCCCCTTCCCCCAACTCCAGGGCCTGTGTTTAGACACAAGCTTAAGGACCTACCCAGCCTGGAAGCTTAGGCTCCCTCCCAACCGATCCCTCCACTCCTTGACTTTGAGACCATGAGCCTCAGTTTCCTCATCTGAACACAGGCACTATTACCCATACCTTGTATGGCTCGTAGGATGTTCACATGAGCCCAGGAAAGTGAGCATTTGGGAAAGGGCAGTGCATAAGGCACACATTACATTTTCTTCTCCCCCGCCATTTTTCATACCTTAATCCCCTGGGGCAGTGAGGACACCGAGGCCCAGCCTGGGCCTCAGCACTCTGGACAGCACTCTTTGGAGCAAGAACTCTTTTGGAAACACCCACCCAATGTCTCCCCACGTACAGGCATCATGGTATTCTGACCCTTATACCATCATGGAGCCTGGGAATCAGAGTGTGATCCTGTCTGTCCTTACGTCTGTGTCCCTTCCCCTTTCTCAGCCATGGCACCTCCCACCTAAAGCGGCAACACTGGCTCCTCCAGTGGGAGAAACGAGCCACTGTGTCATCTCCAGAAGTGGAGCGAGGGAGCACAAGCCACCCACTCCCTTTAAGAGTCATTTCCCAGCCCCACCACCCCCATTGGAGTCACAGAAGCGGAGGTGGCTTCTGATCAGGAAGACTTCTATCAGGAGACTGAAGACTTTGCCCCAAATTTATCCCCCTCTAAGCTTGTTTCCCAGGGTCGCAGTAGGGCAGCAGGATGTCTTATAGAACACATAAGGGCATCTCAAAGGGCAGATGAGGCAGACGACGATGAGGATCTGCTGTTACCTGGGAGAGCTCCACTCTCACAGACCTAACATTCTGGAAGTCAGTGGGTGGGACAGTTCAATGGTTACCTGCCAGATGGCCCAGGTTCTAATCCTTCCTTGGCCACTTACCTACTGGGTAACTTGAGTGAGGCATAACTTTGTTGTTCCTCAATGTCCCCATCTGTACAATGGGGGTAATAAGATCTACATCCTAGAATAGTGCCAGACACAGAGGGGTCTTTGCCGCATGGGCTCTGATCCTCAGTTGGCTATTTCAACCTCACCTTCACCTCTGCTTGCTCTCTCCAGACACTGTCTGCATATGCAAAGTTCCTTCCAAGAATCGGCTAATGAGTCACCACCCCCCTAGCATCCCTTCCCAGCAGCGTTAAGTGCCTTAGGTGTTCCAGAACCGCTGACTCCTCTCCTGACCGAGTCCTAATCGGCCATACTGGAGACCCCTGTGGGACAGGCTGGTATAACTAACTCCCTGTTCCCAGCATCCCAGGCGTGAGAGTTCTTTGCATGGAGGAAGATGCCTGTGTGACGCTATGGTGAGAACCCCGAGATGACTTTCTTGCTGTTTCTCTTCCTCCTTGGTGTCATGCAGGCCTCAGTCAGGCGCCTCTCTGGGGCTCCCAGGGGATCAGGGGTTTTCCTTATCACACCTTCCATCATTCTAGGTGCCATTGTTTGTTCAGTGCCTGTCACACCAGTCCAGAGACAAAGAGTTGTGAACACAAGAGACGGCGGAGGTTGGGAATGGACGGCATTTGCAAGGACTATTTATGCATCAGATCAGCTAACTTGTATGTTACGTTCTGGGCTGATTCTGGACTCAGCTCTGCATAGGGAAACCCTGCCACCTCCTCCAAGAAGTCCTCCCAGGCCTCTCAAGAGCCCAGAGTCTGCCAATGCCACCTCCCTGGCTCACCGTGGAGCACCTGCGGTTTGAGAGCTTGAAGCCATGGACCAGAGACGGCCCAGCAGGTGGTTGGGACCGATGAGTTAAGGGATTCCAGAGAAGTGGTGGAGGAAGGGCGCAAACCTGAGATGCCCCATCGTGAAGAAAAAGAACAGGCCTGCACGGGCCCGGCAGGACTACAAATCCCAAAAGGCTGAGCGGCAGGCCTGCCCAGAACCGCATTCCTAGAAGCCATCAGGAGCTTCTTGCGGAGCCTCTGGCAAGCTCCTTCCCCTCTCCAATGTGCAGACTGCCTACGCTCCCTGCAAGCTGGAGGACCACACCCAGTATCCAACCAGAGCTCAGATCTCGACTCCCTAGCCACTGGACCTCGCCCCGAGGTAGTTTGGGAAATGTAGTCCGGTCCCGAGTCAACCGGAGGGAAAACCAGAATTAGCAGAGTGTAACGCAATGGCACCCCACCCCAGTACTCTCGCCTGGAAAATCCCATGGACGGAGGAGCCTGGTAGGCTGCAGTCCACGGGGTCGCTAAGAGTCGGACACGACTGAACGACTTCACTTTCACTTTTCACTTTCATGCATTGGAGAAGGAAATGGCAACCCACTCCAGTGTTCTTGCCTGGAGAATCCCGGGGACGGCGGAGCCTGGTGGGCTGCTGTCTATGGGGTCGCACAGAATCAGACACGACTGAAGCGACTCAGCAGCAGCAGCAACATTCCATTAGCCTTAGAATGTAGTGGGCGCTAAGATCTTTCCCGCGAGAGTTTTTTCAAAATACGGGTGAATTTTCACCGGTGTATCATTACCACTCTTTAAAAAGTGAAATCAATTCGTAGAAAATATCAAAACGCAGAGAAAATGGAAAGAAATAGTTCTCAAAATTCGAGTTCTTGAGTTTGTACTGAATTACAATATAAGACACAACATAAAAATTCTTCCTTTGCCTGTCAAAGATCTGAAAAACACTAGACCAAACCAATTTAGCCTGTTTTAAAAGAATCAAAGCTTTTTATGTGGAAATATTTTTAGACTTACAAATAATTTGCACAAACACAGACAGTATTTGTCTACACCATTAGGTGACCCCATGGACTAATGGACAGATATCTGATCCATGGACAGATAGTGTTTTGTGTACACCATTTACCCAGATGTATTTATTGTTAACAGTTCACCCATTGCTTTAGCTTTATCATCATCAATCTGTTTTCAACCTGAAATAAATAGCCAATTATTTCGCCAGCAAAATGAGTTTATGTGGGAATAGCAGAAGAATTGCAATTTGGAACAAGAAAGCTGGGTTGAACAAGTCAAAAGAGGTGACGAACAGGTCAGCTTTTATTAGGATTCAGGAGAAAACTGGAGAGGAGTTTTTAAATTTTATTTATTTTTTAATTGAAGGATAATTGCTTTATAGAATTTTGTTGTTTTATGTCAAACCTCAGCATGAATCAGCCTTAGGTATATATATATATCCCCTCCCTTTTGAAACCCCCTCCCATCTCCCTCCCCATCACACCCCTCTAGGTTGATACAGAGCCCCTATTTGAGCTGCCTGAGTCATACAGCAATTTCCCATTGGCTATGTATTTTACACATGGCAATGTAAGATTCCATGTTACCCTTTCCATACATTTCACCCTCTCCTCCCCTCTCCCCAAGTTCATAAATCTGTTCTTTATGTCTCTTTGGGAGGACTGTTTTGAATAAAATTTCACTGGAGAAGAACAGAAGTTTGGGGTGCTGGTGGTTTCTTGTTGACTGCAAACAGGGGTCAGTCATTGTTCCCAAGGCAAGGAGGGACCCTCCTCTCTCTTCTTAAAATCAGGAGATGAAATTCTCATGTGAAAACATGTCCTCTCTCCTGTCCCAGGAGGAAAACGCTAATATTCTTAATCATCATAAATAAGAAGTTGAGGGACTTACCCGGTGGTCTAGTGGCTAAGACTGTGCTCCCAATGCAGGGGGCCTGGGTTCAATCCCTGGTCGGGGTACTAGATCCTGCATGCCACACCTAATGACCCCACATGCTGCAATGAAGACTGCTCATCCCACGTGCCGTGACTGAGACTGGCACAGCCACAGAAATAAATAAAAAAGAAGCTGAGACTGAAAGAATTTTATACAAAGAATTTTATGTAAATAAACTTTGTTAAAATAATTTTTATCTTTCTTTTTCCCTCTGGTTATGCAGGCACTGGGCAGGCTATAGTCCATGGGGTCACAATGAGTCAGACACAACTGACTGACTAAAATACACACACACACACACACACACACACACACACGCAGGCTACCATGTGTAATGTGTGCATGAGAGCTTGCTCATCAAGGTTTACTGAATTCATTTTAAATGAGGTTTTTTCTGTTTTCACTCTATCCATCTATCCATTCCATCCATCCACTCATCACTCATCCTTCCATCCTAACCTGATCAACAGGGACAAACCAAAGTCAGGTTTACCAATTTGCTTCAGTGAAAGAAGGGATTCCCTGGTAGCTCAGCTGGTAAAAAATCCACCTGCAAAGCAAGGGACCCCGTTTTGATTCCTGGATTGTGAAGATCCCCTGGAGAAGGGGTAGGCTATGCACTCCAGTATTCCTGGGCTTCTCTGGTGGCTCAGATGGTAAAAGAATCCATGCAATGAAAAAGACCACATCCCAAAGAAGGAGCTGGGATCGAGCTATAGAATTTGGGGCAGGAGAGGAATTTGGCTTAAAAGTCAACATTCAGAAAACTAATATCATGGCATCTGTTTCATCACTTCATGGCAAATAGATGGGGAAACAATGGAAACAGTGAGAAGCTTTGTTTTGGGGGGCTCCAAAATCACTGCAGATGGTGACTGCAGCCATGAAGTTAAAAGACAGTTGCTCCTTGGAAGAAAAGCTATGACCCATCTAGACAGCATATTAAAAAGCAGAGACATTACTTTGCCAACAAAGGTCTATGTAGTCAAAGCTATGTTTTTTCCAGTAGTTGTGTATGGATGTGAGAGTTGGACTATAAAGAAAGCTGAGCGCCAAAGAATTGATGCTTTTGAACTGTGGTGTTGGAGAAGACTCCCTTGGACTACAAGGAGACCCAACCAATCCATCCTAAAGGAAATCAGTCATTATTGATTGGAAGGACTGATGCTGAAGCTGAAACTCCAATATTTTGGCCACTTGATGCAAAGAACTGACTCACTGGAAAAGATCCTGATGCTGGGAAAGATAAAGGCAGGAGGAGAAGGGGATGATAGAGGATGAGGTGGTTGGGTGGCATCACTGACTCAATGGACATGAGTTTGAGCAAGGTCTGGGAGGTGGTGGAGGACAGGGAAGCCTGGCGTGCTGCAGTCCATGGCGTCGCAAAGAGTCGGACATGACTGAGTGACTGAACTGAACTGAACTGAGGAATTTGAGTGAAATTTAGGTGAAGCTGTGTTTTAATAGCTCGGGAGCAAAGCAGAAGTTTGTATAAGTGAGTCAACATCAGGTTTGGACTGCAAAGTGGTCTCAGGGTCCTGTTTCCTTGGAAACTACAAAGGTAAGACAAATGTGGCATGTTGTGTCTGAAAACTCTATCTAAAGCTCTGTGTCAGGGCTGCAAATGGAGGCTTCTTGTCTGTGTCAAACTGACTTACATCTTCCAGGCAAGAGTAGGATGGTTTTGTTTTTTTTTTTTCTTTTTGCCATGCAGCACAGTTTGCAGGATCCTAGCTCCTCAATCAGGGATCCAACCTAGGCCAACTGGTGAAAGCACCGGGTCCTAACCACTGGACCGCCTGGAAACTCCCTGTTTAATTCTCACGGAGATACTTTCAAATAGCAAAGTTTCCAGAAGCTTATGATTTTTGAGAACTAAGTTTCTCAGTGAATAAAATAGTCCTTTGTTGTTGCTGTTGTTTGAGTTGCTCAGTCATGTCCAACCCTTCCCAAACCCATGGACTGTAGCCCGCCAGTCTCCTCTGTCCATGGGATTCTTCAGGCAAGAATACTGGAGTGGGTTGCCATTTCCTCCTCCAGGGGATCTTCCCCAACCAGGGATTGAACTCACACCTCCTGCTTGGCAGGTGGATTCTTTGCCACTGAGCCGCCAGGGAAGCCCTAGTAACCCACAAAGGGAGTTGTTACGACACTGCAGCTACGTGGTGGGAGAGATCTCTGGGAGAAATGTTACCTGTTAACTTTGCAGCTGGCTTTATCTGTGTCCACAGACAGCAGAGTTTTAGTCCCAGCCGGTTTCATTTCTCAAATACATGTATTTCCTGAAGCACGTAAGGGTTAGTTACACACATCACGTCCTTCATCCTTAAATACCTCCCTGTGTATTTCTTCAGAATTAGAGATATTGCCTTACCTGACCCAGCCGTAATCAACCTCAGTAAATGTAACATTTACATAATACTCGTCTAATCTACTGGTGGCTTACCAGTTTTGTCAGTTGGCCCAGATGCTGTCCTTCATAGCATTTTCCCCATGCAGTTTAGGATCCGGCCTGGCATTACCTGTATTGCCTTTAGTTGTTGCGTCTCCTTGAGTCTGGGACATTTCCATATTTATGATATTGACAGTTTGGAAGAACAACTCTCCCTCTTTTTTAAAAAAAAATAGAAGTTCTTCACTTGAATTTGCGTGATGTTTCCTTATGATGATTATATTCAGGTTATATGTTCTCCAGCAGACTGTGTGAGGTCAGGTGTATCCTTCCTTTTAAGGGTCAGTTGAGAGAAGTGTGTGAAGCATGGGATGGCGTCTTTTAAGTTACTTTTCTGTTGTCAGTGGTTCTCCGTGAACATGACTCCTTCCTGGCTTCCTCGGGTTTTTCCTGGGCTAGCCCCCTGTTCATCATTTGAACAATCTCTCTCCTGCCCCAGCCCACAGCCCCCAGCCCCCTGCTGCTGCTGCTGCTGCTGCTAAGTCGCTTCAGTCGTGTCCGACTCTGTGCGACCCCATAGACGGCAGCCCAAGCTCCACCGTCCCTGGGATTCTCTAGGCAAGAACACTGGAGTGGGTTACCATATCCTTCTCCAATGCATGAAAGTGAAAAGTGAAAGCGATCTCTTCCTAAAGTGCCAGCCTCATCATTTCTAGGAGCAAAGTGCTTCTTTTCAAAGTATGGGTGGTTTGTGTGAGCCAGGCCAGGTGGCAATGTGAGTGTGGGTTTTGGAAATCTCCTTGGGAAGGCAAGTTAACCTTCCCCTCTGGATCTCTCCACGGATTCCAAGTACTACCGGGCTTTGGTTTCTGATCTTGAGCAGTGACAACTCCTGGCTGCTTGTGGGCAGGAAGCCACAGCTGGAGTGGAGTCGGGGGACAGAGGTGACAGGAAATGGAACACCAGCTCTGCCTTAAAAACAATCTCTTTGGCTATTTTGTAATATCTGATACATGTAAAAGAACAGATATGTAAATATGAGGCATACAAAGACCACCTATTAACCCATCACTCTATTCAAGAGTGGAGCTTCCCTGGTGGCTCAGTGGTAAAGAATCCGCCTGCCAATTCAGCAGATGCAGGTTCGATTCCTGGGTCTGGAAGATCCCTGGGAGAAGGAAATGACAACAAGCTCCAGTATTCTTGCCTGGGAAATCCCATGGATAGAGGAGCTTGGCAGGCTATAGTCCACGCGGTCACAAGAGAATTAGACGTGACTTAACCACTAAACAACTGTTTTAGAGTACAACATGGTAAATATAATTAACACAGCTGTGTATTTTATATGAAAGTTGTTAAAAGAGTAAATCCTCAGAGTTCTCATCACAAGGGAATTTTTTCCTGTTTCTTTAATTTTCTATCTATACGAGATGATGGGTATTCACTACACTTATTGTGGTAGTCATTTCATGATGTATATAACTCAAATCATTACCCTGTACACCTTAAACTTATGCAGTACTGTATGTCAATTATATCTCAGTAAAACCTGAAGACAAAACTTTAAATCCACTTGGAAAATTTCTTATGGTGGTATTTCCTTTTTACTAATTAGTAGTCTTTATATATTCTACACACTAATCCTTTGCCAGTTTTGCATTGCAGGACCTCCCTAGTGGCTCAGATGGTGAAGAATCTGCCTACAATGCAGGAGGCCCCTGTTTGATATCTGGGTTGGGACGATCCCCTGGAGAAGGGAACGACTACCCACTCCAGAATTCTGTGGACAGAGAAGCCTGGCGGGCTATAGTCCATGGGGTTGCAAAGAGTGGGACATGATGGAACAACAGTTTCATTTTCCCATGGATGCATATATTTAGAAAAAAAATGAATGTATGCTAAGAATGGGAAATTTTATTATTGTAAATTACACCTCAGTGGAATTGATTTTTTTTTGACAGACCGACAAAGTTTCATGTGTTTTGTTGTTGGCTGGGCTTATCCCAATTCAACATTTCTCTTTGCTGAAAGGCAATTGATTTTTTAAACTATTGGCTCTTCCCAAGGCTAACATCTTGACAGAGCAACTTTCACTTTGCATTGCAGATCTGTGACTTGCACTTTTTATTTCTTGATGGTATTGTCTATTGATTAGAAATTCTTAAACTTAGTGCAGTCAAATTTCCAAGTGTTTTTGCTTAGTACTTGGGAGGTTCATTTAAAAAATCCTTCCCTGTCCCCAGGTGACACAGTGTTAATACAAAAATGTCAAAAACAGCATGAATAAGGAAAACATATTTCTACAGATGGAGATAAAGCACTTGATAAAAATTTTATTCAAGACAAAAAAGAAAAAAACACTTTATTTAATAGATATATTTTTCTGCAATAGGTTAAACATCTAACTCAAATAGTGGGAAAATAAGTAAGCCATGAATCAAAACCACAGAAACAAACAAAAAAGAAATGATTTTTAAAATATGGGCAAAAATTAGCCTATTATGCAGAGTGAAGTAAGTCATGAAGAAAAACACCAATACAGTATGTTAATGCATATATATGGAATTTAGAAAGATGGTAACAATGACCCTATATGTGAGACAGCAAAAGAGACACAGATATAAAGAACAGACTTTTGGACTCTGTGGGAGAAGGTGAGGGTGGGATGATTTGAGAGAACAGCACTGAAACATGGGTATTATCATATGTGAAACAGATCGCCAGTCCAGGTTTGATGCATGAGACAGGGCGCTCAGGGCTGGTGCACTGGGACGACCCTGAGGGATGGGATGGGGAGGGAGGTGAGAGGGTGGGTCAGGATGGGGAACACATGTACACCCATGGAGGATTCATGTCAATGTATGGCAAAAACCACTACAATATTGTAAAGTAATTAGCTTCCAATTAAAATAAATAAATAAATAAATTTTTTAAAAACCATTTAAAATGCAAAAAGAAAGAAACAAAAAAATATGGGCAAACATCAGTGAAATGAATGGGGGAAGAAAAGAAGATGAACAAAACCAAAAACTAGTTTAATTTTTGAAAAAGGTACTAAGATAAATTGACTTTTGGCAAAGCCAAATAGGAATGAAAAAATAGGCTAAGACTTCCCTGGCGGTCCAGTGGTTAAGAATCCACCTGCTGATGCAGGGGCACAGGTGCGATCCCTGGTGCAGGGAGCCCGGCTCCTGCAACTAGTGAAGCCCACACCCCCAGAGCCTGCACTGCGCACAAGGAGAAGTCTCCACAACGAGGAGCCTGCAGACGGCAGCAGGAGCGGCCACCACGGGCCACAGCCAGACGCAGCCCGCAGCAGCAACAAAGACCCAGCTCGGCCAAAAATAAAGTCATAAACAGACTTAAAAATAGGAGGCAGGCTGCAGATAGAACACAGACTGTCAGAGTGAATAACACGGGCCAGGGCCGAGATACAAAAAGGTACAAAATAGTGATTATGACTAACTGTCAGTAAAGGAAAAATATAACATGCTAAAAATTACACAAAATAAAGAACTTGAATAAACCAATAAGTAATGAAGTATATGAATTTATATTCAAGTAGAAGAAAAGAAAGTAGAGGTGTAAAGACTAAAAGGGAATAGAGAAAGCTGTCATTATTTGAACATGATATAATTATATACCCAATAAGACCAATGGAATGAACAAACTGTGAGAACAAATAATAAGAGATATAGCAAAATCTCCAGTTACAAGGTTAACCTACAAAAATCAATTCCTTTGCTTTACACCAACAATAAACAAACATACAGTGTAAAGATACCATTCACCGTCCAAATGAAAACTAGAAGCCACATAGGAACTAACAAATAAGAAGAAATAAGATTCTCTGGAGACAACTAAAGGGCCCTAACTGAATTGAATAAAAGCAAAGACATGCTATGCTCTTGGTTGAGGTGATTAAATATTATACTGATGTCAGTATCTCACAAATAATTTATAGGTTAATACAATTGCAAGCAAATTTCTACTCGGATTATTTTAACAGCTAAAGATCCTGATGCTGGGAAAGATTGAAAGCCAAAGGAGAAGGGGGCGGCAGAGGATGAGATGTTTAAATAGCGTCACTGGCTCCGTGGACATGAATCTGAGCAAGCTGCAGGAGATAGTGAGGGACAGGGAAGCCTGGGGTGCCACAGTCCACGGGGTGGCAAAGAATGGGACATGACTTAGTGACTGAACAACAAAATTGAGATTCACATATACAGTTCATACAATTTAAGTGTACAATTCAATGGCTCTTAGTATACTGAGATATGTACAACCATCAATCACCACAGTGACCTAGAAGACTTTTAACCATCCCAAAAAGAAGCCCCATACCATTCAGCAGTCACCTCCCTATCTCCCTGTCTTCTCCCAGCCCTAGAAAACCACTAACCTATTTTCTATCTCAGTAGATTTGCATTTGGGGATATTTCCATATATATGAGTGAGAGTGAAAGTGAAGTCGCTCGGTCGTGTCTGACTCTTTGCGACCCCATGGACTGTAGCCTACCAGGCTCCTCTGTCCATGGGATTTCCCAGGCAAGAATACTGGAGTGGGTTGCCATTGCCTTCTCCAATATATATGAGTGGAATCATATAAATATGTGGTCATTTGTGACTGGCTTCTTTCACTTAGTGTAATGTTTTCAAGGTTCATCCAGGTAGAGGTGTGTATCGGTACCTCATTCTTTTTTATGCTGAATGACATTTGATCGAATGTACATATCACATTTTGCTCATTCATTCATCATTTGAGGGACCTTTAGATTGCTTCCCTTTCTTGGGCTGTTATGAATAACACTGCTATAACAAGTCTATAAGATCTGTGAACACTTGTGTTCAGGTCTCTTGGATCTATGCCTGCTGTTCTGAGTTGCGAAGTCGTGTTCAACTTTTGTGGGATCACAGCCCACCAGGCTCCTCTGTCCATGGGCTTTCCCAGGCAAGAACACTGGAGTGGGCTGCCATTCCCTTCTCTGGGGATCTTCCCAACCCAGGGATTGAAACTGTCTCTCCTGTATTGGCAGGCGGATTCTTTACCCCCAGGGCCACTCAGCTTATCAGGACCTGCACCTAGGAGGGGAATTTCTGGATCATGTGGTCGCTCTATGTTTAACTGTCTGAGGCACTGACAAACTGCTTTCTACAGTGGCCACACCACTTTACAGTTTACACTCCAGCCATCGGTGTATGAGTGTTTCAGTTTTTCCATAACCTTGCTGACACTTGCTACTAACTGACCTTTTCTTCTAGCCATCCTAATGGTATGAAGTGATTTCCCCATTGTGGTTTTGATTTGCATTTATCTAATGACTAATGATGTTACCTGATGGCTCAGTGGTAAAGAATCCCCCTGCAACACAGGAGACACGGGTTCAATCCCTGGAGAAGATCCCCTGGGGAAGAAATTGGCAACTCACTCTAGTATTCTTGCCTGGGAAATCCCATGGGCAGAGGAAACTGGCAGGCTACAGTCCATGGAGTCGCAAAAGAATGGGACACGACTTAACGACTAAACACCGACACTAATGATGTTAATATTTTCATGTACCTTTGCACCTAAGTGTATCTACTTTTGGAGATGTCTTTCAGGTCCTTTTCCCATTAAAAAAAAATGGGCTGTTACAGATAAACAATGGAGTCCTACTGCATAGCATAGGAAACTACATTCAATCCTCTGAGATAAATCATAATGGAAAAGAATATGTTAAAAAAGGAATGCATGTATGTGTATAACTGAGTCACTTGGCTGTACAGCAGAAATTAGCACAACATTGTAAATCAGCTATACTAGAGTAAAAAAAAAATTTTTTTAATTAGGCCATTTGTCTTTTTGTTATTGAATTATAATAATTTTTTATGAATTCTTATTCTTCTTTTTTACTTGTTGCTTTGGGGCTTACCATATACATTTAAATTGATCAGCGGCAGTTTCAGATTTATACTAGGTTAACTTCAGTGAGATATAGAATTGTCACTCCTATGTAGCTCTATTTCCTCTTTTCTCTTTCTGTGAAATTACTCTTCTACATATTAATGCTACAAACCAAACAGTACATTGTTATTAATATTGTACAGTCTGTGATCATTTCCTCAGTCCAATATCGCTTTTTCGCCACTTGCGTCCTTTGGTTTTTAGAGGCAGGTATGGGTTTCCCATGTGGCTCCACTGGTAAAGAATTCGCCTGCAATGCAGGAGACCTGGATTTGATCCCTGGTTTGGGAAGATCCCCTGGAGAAGGAAAAGCCTACCCACTCCAGCATTATCCACTCCAGTATTCTGGCCTGGAGAATTCCATGGACTGGTCCATGGGGTAGCAAAGAGTCAGACATGACTGAACGACTTTCACTTCGCTTCACTTCATACTACATTTCTATATGTGATAAGTCAATACATTAGATACGTACCACTTTATATAGTTGTTTTTAAGTGAGTTGAGAGAATACAGGAGAAAAACTATGCATTTGTACTATCTTCTATAATTACATAATTGGTGGGGATGGTGGTTGAATCGCTGAGTCGTGTCCAACTCTCTTCCATTCTCTTCTCCTCCTGGCCTGTGTAATGGTGTCTATAACACCAGTGACTGTTATGACATCTACTAGAGACGTTTTATATTTGGGTTCAGTATTTGAAACTTTTACTCACTTATTTTTGGCTGTGCTGGGCCTTTGTTGCTGCTTGGGCTTTCTCTAGTTGCAGCGAGTGGGGGCTACTTCCACTGCACGGGCACAGGCTCTAGGGCGCACGGGTTTAGTTGTCCCGTGCTGTGTGGAATCTTTCCAGACCAGGGGTCGAACCCGTGTCCCCCTGTCTGCATCGTCAGGCAGATTCTTAACCACTGGCCACCAAGGAAGTCCTTGGTTCGATATCTAAAAACATAATGTGTCTAGAAGATAAGACTTGCCTATTCATCAGGTCATTTCATTTTGCTTTCTTGGGTTTCAAAATACTTAAAAGTATAAAAAGGGTGCAAGGGATTTTGAGGGTGATGGAACCATTTTGCGTCTTGGCTGGGCTGTGGTTACACAGCGTATGTATTTGTCAAAACCCTAGAACTGAATCTAAAAGCGTGGATTGTACTGTATGCAAATAATGCTTTTGTGATAAAAATACTTACAGTAGATTTTTTCCTCCCCCCCTCCTCGTATTAGGGATACAGATTTGACAACCTTAAATTTAAAAGCTCTGTGTATAAAAAACAGCTCACATTAAAATTAAAAGAGAAGAAACAGACTTGAAAAAAAAATTGTACAGAAATAACATGTGACAGAAATAACATTAATAATCTTATCATATAAAGTGACAGAAAAAGGGAACACAACAGTTAGATTCCAGGATGCAAGTGGGCAAAATACGTAAAGAGACAGTTTCTCAAAGAGAGACTATAGGGAGTAAACCAGCCTTACAGGAAGACAGTGTATCACACAAGAAATCAAAAAATTCCGGGGACTTCCCTGGTGGTCCACTGGTTAAGAATCCACCTGCCAATGCAGAGGACTCAGGTTCGATCCCTGGTCCAGGAGGATCCCACGTGCCATGAAGCAACTGATCACGTGTACCACAACTGCTTAACCCTTAAGCCCTAGAGCCTGTGCTCCGCAACAAGAGAAGCCACTGCAAAGAGAAGCCAGCTCACCGCAACTAGAGAAAGCCAGCTTGCAGAAACGAAGACCCAGCACAACCAAAAACAAATAAATAATTAATTTAAAGCAAATAAATAACTTTAAAAATTCCAATAAGTCAATACCCAGGGAAAAAGGTATTTTAAAAATAATTTTATTTATTTATTTTTTCCTGTGCGGGGTCTTAGTTGCTGTGAGGGCTTCTCTCTACTTGCAGTTAGAGGGATCCTCACTGGCCAGGGATCAAACCCACTTCTCCTGCATTGGCAGGTGGATTCTTAACCACTGAGCCACCAGGGAAGCAAGCCCTCAGGGGAATTTTTTAAACTAGAAGACCCGGAGCTGGTAGGAGAGGCCTGCTCTGTTGTACATCCATCCTTGTGGAAGACAAAGGTGAGGCCTTGTCTTCTTTGCGGGCACCTGGCTTCCCTGATGGCTCAGTTGGTAAAGAATCTGCCTGCAAGGCAGGAGGCCCTGGTTCAATTCCTGGGTCGGGAAGATACCCTGGAGAAGGGATAGGCTACCCTCTCCAGTATTGTTGGTCTTCCCTGTGGCTCAGCTGGTAAAGAATCCGGCTGCAATGTGGGAGACCTGGATTCTATCCCTGGGTTGTGAAGATCCCCAGGAGAAGGGAAAGGCCACCCACTAAAAAGTCGGACACGAATGAGCCTCTTTCACTTTCTGGTAATCCAAATAAATAACCCTAAATATGGAGGGGGCTTCCCTGGTGGCTCAGAGGTTAAAGCGTCTGCCCGCAGTGCGGGAAACCCAGGTTTGATTCCTGGGTTGGGAAGATCCTCTGGAGAAGGAAATGGCAACCCACTCCAGTACTCTTGCCTGGAAAATTCCATGGACTGAGGAGCCTGGTGGGCTACAGTCCATGGGGTCGCAAAGAGTCGGACACGACTGAGCGACTTCACCTTCACCTTCAAATATGGAGGGAAAAGCTTTATCCCCAAAGAGGCTGTTTGCAGCACTATTTGTAAAAGCAAAACTCGTGGTGGAGAAAAAAAAGTTTGTTCGGGTGTTCCCTGGCAGTCCAGTGGTTAGGACTGCTGAGGGCTCGATCCCTGGTTGAGGAACTAAGATCCCATGAGCCGGCCAAGAAAAACAAACCACGGTGTGGCTGTGATGGTGGTGTAGGGGCGGGGACAGGGAGAAAAACTTGAATTTGTGCTGGGATGGAACTGCGTGAGAATGTCACCGTCACTGCATGGGACACTCTGATTTTTTTTTTTTTAAAGGTTGAAGCATCTATAGCAGTGGGGGAAATACTTCTGGAAATCAATTATGTAGAACAAAGCTACCCACTTGAATATATTATACAGGATTTCACCACTGCAGGAAGCAGCCCCTGAATCCAGGCAGAGAGCAACCTGGTGAGAACAATTAGCATCTTACCAGCTGCCCGCAGCGCTCCCCTTTGGGAAAAGGAACTGGTTTGATAAAGCAGAACATCAGAAAGGTATCGTATTTGATCTATTCTAAGAATTACACTGCCTCACATCTTGACCCGTCTGAAACCGGGAGGCATCTTCCAACGACCGTCACCGCAGGATCGCTCCTGGCAAGGCACGAACTCCTGCAGAAGGGCTGTCTGAAGCCTGGAAGAAAGTCCTGCAGGGCAACTCTGAGCCCCCGGGACCCAGCTGGGTGTGCGTGGGGGGATCAGTCATGAACAAGTCGTGTTTGGAAATGCCCTGGAAATAGAAATCAGTAATGGGCCAGCGTACGTAATTGCAAAGCTGCCTCAAGAGCTGGGTAGCAACGGGTTTTTTTAGTTTTCCCAGGTCATCTTTAAAGAAACACTGCCTCACCAAACCTAGACAGAGGATGGTGTTGTTTATAATATATGGACATTACTGAGTCTGGTGATCCGTAAGAGTTGCTGTTCAGTTGCTCAGTTGTGTCTGACTCTTTGTGACCCCATGGACTGCAGCACACCAGGCTTTCCTGTCCTTCACTATCTCCTGGAGTTTACTCAAACTCGTGTCCATTAAGCCGATGATGCCATCCAACCATCTCATCCTCTGTCACTCCCTTCTCCTCTTGCCCTCAATCCTTTTCAGCATCAGGGTCTTTTTCAATGAGTCAGCTCTTCATATTGGAAGAATTGAGTCCCCTCAAAAAAGTGTTATAATATTTAGGAGACAATTGGACATGTGAACACTGACAGAACTTATTTTGTGTATATTAAGGAAGTTTTTAGTTGCTTTTTAGGTGTGATGGTGCTATGACATATTTTTAAAGGTGCTCTTCCTTTGAGAGACGTAAGTTGGAATTTTGGTAATAAAATGGTATATCTGGAATTTGCTTCCAAATAATCCAGTTGGAGAAGAATGGACAGGAATACAGAAGAAATGAGATTGCTGGGGCTGAGTGATCAGCACATGCAAGGGTCATTACACTGTTTTGACTACTTTTAATGTGTCTGAAAATTTTCAAACAGCAAAAGAAGCACTAATCAGGAAGAAATTCTACAAACACTTGATTTCTCTTATATTTTCCTCTGTGCAAGCGTGAAATTCATCTAGAAGAGATCTTTCAATAAATATAAAGTAACATCCTGAGTTTGGGCTTCCCTGGTGGTGTAGGTGTAGGTGGAGTAGGAAATGGCAACCCACTCCAGTGTTCTTGCCTGGAGAATCCTGGGGACGGGGGAGCCTCGTGGGCTGCCGTCTCTGGGGTCGCACAGAGTTGGACACGACTGAAGCGACTTAGCAGCAGTAGCAGCAGCAGGTGGTGGTAAGAAGCATTGTGCTTGTTATTTTACAGGCTATGTCTTTTCATTCTTCATGGAGCCCAACTGACTGTATTTGTAACTGAAACATTTGCTCAGTCATGTCCAGTTCTTTACAACCCCATGGACTGTAGCCCACCAGGCTCCTCTCTCCATGGGATTCTCCAAGCAAGAGTACTGCAGTGGGTTGCCATTTCCTACTCCAGGGGGTCTTCCCGACCCAGGGATCGAACCCACTTCTCTTACACCTCCTGCATTGGCAGGCAGGTTCTTTACTGCTAGCACCACCTGGACTGCTCAAAAAGGATTGAACCTGGACCATGGGTTCTTAGTACCTCTAACCAACTGAGCTAACTGGCCAGTTGGTAAATTGGTATAGCCTTAAAAAAAAAAAAATGTATATATTAGAACTGCTGAAATGCAGCTGGTGAAATGTTCTGTAGAAGACACACTCATGTTAATCATGACAGCTGACAAGTTTTGAGCACTTTCTGTGTGCCAGACACTGTTGTAGCGCTCTGCAGGCAATAATTAATTTCACGGTCACGACAGCCCCAGGAAGCACAGAGAGAGGGGAAAGCAGATACAGGACTGAGGGAGGGCCCTGCCTGCCAGAGGGAGTGACGAGCTTGTTAGGAGCACAGTCACACATGTACTTTCTAGGCACTGTCTTTGCAACTACCCAGGTCCTCCACAACCTGTGTCTGTGGTCACCACAAGTTCAAGGGCACCAGCATCATCTGGGGGCGGGGGAAAGATATTAAATATTGAGCTTGGATATTCAGAGCCAAATTCAGAGCTTAGTCTGCTTGGGCTGCTGTACCACAATACCATAGTTGGGGGCTTATAAGCAACTGAGATTTATTTCTCACAGTTTCAGAGTCTGGGGAGTCTAAGATCAAGGTGCCAGCAGAGTCAGTGTCTGGTGAGTGTTTCCTCCTGGTTCACGCTCTGCTTCTTCTCGCTGTGTGCCCCCTTGGTGAAAGGGGCCGGGGGTGAGGGTGGGGGTTGCTCCCTGTGCCCTCCATTATAAGGGCACTGATCCCACTCATGAGCATGCTACCTTCATGACCTTATCATCTCCTAATACCATCACCTTGGGTGGTAGGATTTCAAGATAAGAATATTGCATGCTAAGTCACTTGAGTCATGTTGGACTCTGAGCAACACTATGGACCATAGCCCTCCAGGCTCCTCTGTCCCTGGGATTCTCCAGGCAAGAATACTAAAGTGGATTTCCATGCCCTCCTCCAGGGGATCTTCCCAACCCAGGGATCCAACCCACATCTCTTATCTCTCCTACACTGGCAGGCAGGTCCTTTACCACTAGCACCACCTGGGAAGCCCTTAAGAATATTGGGAGGACACAAATGTTCATCCCACTGAAAGCCTAAAACTGAAAACAACTCAAACATCCACTAACAAGAGAATGCCCAAACACACTGTGCCATGTCCGTATAGTGGCCTGCTGCTGCTGGTGCCGTTGATTCAGTTGTGTCCGACTCTGCGTGACCCCAGAGATGGCAGCCCACCAGGCTCCCCCGTCCCTGGGACTCTCCAGGCAAGAACACTGGAGTGGGCTGCCATTTCCTTCTCCAAGGCATGAAAGTGAAGTCAAAGTGAAGTCGCTAAGTCATGTCCGACTCTTAGCGACCCCATGGACTGCAGCCTTCCAGGTTCCTCCATCCATGGAATTTTCCAGGCAAGAGTACTGGAGTGGGTGCCATTGCCTTCTCCACATAGTGGCATACTGCTCAGCAATGAAAAGGAAGCATTTCCTGATACACAGCATGGATAAATCTCAAAACACTGTACTGAGTGAAAGAAACTGGCCATAAAGATAAAAGCATTGCCAGATAAAATACAAATGTCCAGCTAACATTGAATTTCATATAAACAACTTGTTAAAAAGCATGTCCCAAGAAATCTTTAAATAAATTATTTTTACTTACCTGAAATTAAAATGTGATTAGGCATCCTGTATTTTTACCTGTTAAATCTGGAAACACTAAAAGGATTACATATTTATATGGAACTTAGAAAAAGTTTTCTGATATAATATATAATAGTAGAAAAGAGATGAGCGGCCATTTGGGGCCTGGGGGAACTTTGGGGAACAAAAATGTTCTAGATTTTAATTATAGTGCTGGTTACTTCTCTGGTGGCTCAGATGGTAAGAATCTGCCTGTTATGTGGGAAGCATGGGTTCAATCCCTGGGTCAGGAAGATTCCCTGGAGAAGGGCATGGCAACCCACACCAGTGTTCTTGCCTGGAGACTCCCATGGACAGAGGAGCCTGGCTGGCTACAGTTCACCGGGTTGCAAAGAGTGGGACACAATGGAATGACTAAGTTTCTCTTTCACATGGATGCATGTACTTAGAAAAAAAATGAATGTATGCTAAGAATGGGAAATTTTATTATATGTAAATTAAACCTCAATGTAATTTAATTTTTTGACAGACTGACAAAGTTTCATGTGTTTTGTTGTTGGCTGGGCTTATCCCAATTCAACATTTCTCTCTGCTGAAAGGCAATTGATTTTTTAAACTATTGGACCTTCCCAGGGCTGACTTCTTGACTTTCTCCTGGATGGATGAAAACATTTCACACTTCATATTCTATTTGCTGGGAATCCCTTTTGTATGTTTTTTTCCCCATATTTGTGTTTTCAGCTTTATAGGTCTGCTATTTTCTCTCACTTTCAACTAAGGCAATTTCGGTGCTTGGTTTTGGAAATTCCAGCTGTCCCAAACTGCTGATAAAAGAAACCTCAGCAAGATAAAAAAAGAAAAGTCTCTGCTGTCCCCAGGGCCTTTGTACATGCCGTTTCCACTCTCTGGGACACTGCTCCCTTCCTCTGTGGCTGTTGAAAACCTATCAGCCTTCAGATCTCACCCTGAGTGTCACTTCCTCATCAAACCTCCAGCCCTGATACCATCTCCTTTGTTGCAACCCTCGACAAGTGTTTCTTCAGAACTCTTAACCCCATCTGTAAATAAATTCATTTGTTGTCAGTGTATTATTTCATGTCTCTCTCTCTCTCTCTCTCTCTCTCAGTACTCAGAATTTCCTGGAGGCAGAATTTGTGTGTCTACCCTGTTCTCCCCAACATCCAGCCCAGCGCCTGGTGCATGGCAGGTGCTTAACACATAGTCAATGAAGTTTGAATGAAAGGGGCTGTTCCCCATGTGTATCAGTTAGTTTTGCCGCCAAACAAACCACCCCAAAACTTAGAGGCTTAAAACAACAACCATGTCTCTTGCTCATGATTCTGTGGGAAGTTCTGATGTGTTGGGCTTTGCTACAAATCCCTACCAACCCTAGGAATCTGGGGGAACTCCTCTTCGAGCTTTGGATTCTATGGACCACCAACCCCATGCATGGGAAAAATTTGGTAGGGAGGACACGTATTTTTTATGTTGGCTTATACAAAGCCAACTGTGGACAGTGACTGCAGCCATGAAATCAAAAGACCCTTGCTCCTCAGAAGGAAAGCTAAGACAAATCTAGATAGTGTATTAAAAAGCAAAGATGTCACTTTGCCAACAAAAGTCTGTACAGTCAAAGCTATGGCTTTTCCAGTAGTCATGGACAGATGTGAGATTTGGGCCTTAAAAGAAGGCTGAGCACCAAAGAACTGATGCTTTCAAACATCAGTTTGGTGGTGGTGGAGAAGATTCTTGAGAGTCCCTTGGACAATAAAGAGATCAGACCAGTCAACCCTAAAGGAAATCAACACTGAATATTCATTAGAAGGACTGATACTGAAGCTGAAGCTCCAATACTTTGGCCACTCATTGGAAAAGACCTGATTTTGGGAAAGATGGAAGGCAAAAGGAGAAAGAGGTGGCAGAGGATGAGATTAGATAGCATCACTGATTCAATGGACATGAATCTGAGCAACAGTGAAGGACAGGGAAGCCTGGCGTGCTGCAGTCCACGGGATCACTAAGAGTCGGACACGACTGAGCGACTGAACGACAAGGAAATATCTTACCCACCATTGCATCCACTATTATTTCCTAAGAGAAAGTCAACTGGAGCTTCCCAAAGTAGGGATAAGCAGGCTGGGTTTTCTTCCTGAGGTGGGGTAGGGCGCTGGAGTGTTAGAAAGGACACACGAGGGGGGCTGGAGTGGTGCAACAAAATGATCCGTCTGGAGCCCCTCTCCTCTTAGCTCCACCAAGCTCCCAGCCTCCACAGTCCATCAGGAGCCACATCTACTGATGCTCCGTGGGCTCTCATGTTGAGCTCTGGGGCCACCGCGATTCTTGCTCAAGACTGTTTCCTGGATCTTCTCTGCTCCAAACCCACTGACCATCTTCTGGCCATATGCCCCCTGACTCCAACACGGGCTCAAGGCTGGAGACTTCCCAGGATGGATAGAGGAGACAGTGTTTCCTCAGCCTGACACCCCTGCCCTTGGACACAGGAAATGGTCACGCTCACGCAGAACCAGTGTTTGAAGGAAAGAGCCTCAGGGGGCTCAGAGGGTGGGAGGCATGACAGAGAGGACAGGGGAAGTGCGGCAGGGGGGATTCAAGGAGGTGACAGCAAAAGAGATGAAAAGCTCTGAAACACCTCCTCCAGGTGAAGAGCTTTCTCATGCCTTTCATGTTGGCTCCACCACGAAAGAGATATCTGTTTTCATCACTGCTGCTCCCCCAGTGCTTAGAGCATGTGACATACACTGTGGGCTCAATGCGTATTTTTAGACTTTTAAATGAATGACTCCATCCTCTGGGGGACAAGGAGAGACTGTCCTCCTTAGACAATCAGTTTTCAATTATTTATTGAGTGCTTACTATGTGCTAGGGACTCGTGAATGAGCACATACTAGCTGCGCCTTTATGGAGCTCAGAATCTTGTGGGGGAGACACACGTGAATCAGAGAGTCCCACAAACTCAGGTCTAATTGCTGCCAGTCATTCGGCTCAGCGGGTAAAGAATCTGTCTGCAATGCAGGAGACATGGGTTCGATCCCTGGGTCGGGAAGGTCCCCTGGAGGAGGGCATGGCAACCCACTGCAGCATTCTTGCCTGGAGAATCCCCATGGACAGAGGAGCCTGGCGGGCTGCAGTCCATGGGGTCGCAGAGTCAGACACCACTGAGCACTAGAAAGCAGGGTTTTCTCTGGTTGCGGGAGCGGGTGCTACTCTCCAGCTGCAGGGTGCGGGCTTCTCTTGTCACAGAGCATGGCCCGTAGGGTGTCAGGGCTTCAGCAGTTGCAGCTTGCAGGCTCTAGAGCACAGGCTCAAAACTCGCGGCGAATGGGCTTAGTTGCTCTGAGGTGGGTGGGATCTTCCAGGACTAGGGATCGAACTCGTGCCTCTTGCATTGGCAGGCAGATTCTTCACCACTGAGCCACCAGGGAAGCCCCAGAGCACAGCTTTTGAGTTGGACTTTTTTTTTTTTCTCCTTTTCGGCTGCACCGCGTGGATGTAGGATCTTAGTTTTCTGACCAGGAACTGAACGCACATCCCCTGCAGTGGAAGCACCCTGAGTCTTAACCACTGGACCAAAGGGGAGGTCCTTGAGTTGGGCTTTTGAAGGATCATTCTGGCTTGTGTGACAAATGGCTTGCAGGGGACCAAAGTATAGGAGCAGAAAGATTGGTAGTAAGTGGGAGATGCTCCATTGGATGGAGGGGCTCGGGAGACAGGAAGAAGTGTACAGACACAGAGGCTTTTTGGAGGCAAAATCAACCAGGCTTTGTGGTGAACTGGAGTTAGCGGAAGAGAGAAATGTGTTCGAGGATTCTAAAACCCTTTCTCAGGTGAGCAAAACTGAGGCTCAGAGAAGGAAAGCCCTTTGCCCAAGATCACACAGCCAGCCTCTCAACTAGAATTTCACCATGACTATCCCGCGTCTAAGCTCACATGCTTTCTCCAACACCAGATGTCTGTTCTCTCTCTACACTAACCCTTGATGTTCACAGTCAGGCTCAAGGCCTCAAGAACAAGAACATTCAATTTGACTGATCCGTGGTGATGTGTGGCAGAAACCAACACAACACTGTAATTATCCTTCAGTTAAAAATAAATAAATTTTAAAAAGCATTAAAAAAAAAAGAACACAAATTTTAATAATGCCCACATATCTCTAGCTGGAAACTCTCTCCTGTAATCTCACTGCCAACATCTAACTACCTATTTGGGTGTCTAACAGGCAAACTCAGTGCGTCCAACACTCAACTCCTGGTCTTATCCTAAACTCGCACCACCCCCACCCCACCCCGACCTCAACAGTGTCTTCCCCATCAGTTACTGGAGCTCCAGATTCCAGCTGTTCAGCCGTCTTGTGGTCACCCCTGACTCTGTTCTTCCTCTCACTGTGCACACCCAGCCCATTGGCAAATCTGGTCAGCTCTGCCTTCAAGATACATCCAAGATATGCTTCTCACTGCCGCCTCTGATGGGGTGTCCCAGGTGGCTCAGTGGTAAAGAATCACCTGCAATGCAGTAGACGCAAGAGACATGGGTTCGATCCCTGGGTTGGGAAGATCCCCTGGAGTAGCCAATGGCGGCCCACTCCAGTATTCTTGCCTGGAAAATTCCATGGACAGAACAGCCTAGTGGGCTACAATCCATGGGGTAGCAGAGTTGAATGCAACTGAGCACACGTGCACGCACACACACACACACACACACCCCTCCTATGATGCTTATACCATGATCACAGTCACCACCATCGCTCACCCCGATTTTTGCAGACACCTCCTCATTGGCCTCTTGCTTCCATCCTAGCCTCCTTTAGTCTAGTCTCAACTCAGAAGCTGCAGCGATTGTTAAAACCTAAGTGAGAACCGGTCCCTCCACTTGCCAAGAGTCTTCCTGCGGCTCCCACCTCATTCTCAGTAAAAGCTGGGGGAGTCTCCCTGTGGCCCAGGATGCTGCGTGAACCGACCGCACCCCCTGTCTCGCCTCATTTCCAACCCGTCTCCCCGTCGCTCACTGGCCTTGCCACTGCTCCTCGGACTCAGAAGGTGTGGTCCTACCTTAGGGTCTCCGCACAGCTGTTAATGCTACCTGCAACACTCTTCCTCCAGATATTCACACAGCTTTCTTCCTCGCCTCCTTCAAACCTTTGCTCAAAACTCCAAACGCTAACCTCTGTGGTGGGCAAACGACTGAAATCTCTGCTTAGTTCTTGCAAATTCCAGCTCTTGCTTTTTCACCAGGCATCCTGGGGTCTCCTTCAAGCTTAAATAATTTAGTCAAGCAAGGATTTGGATGGAATCATATGCAGATTTTGGACTTTACCTGCCCTGGGCCTCCCTTCCCTCCACAGTTACCTCTATTTTCACTTTCTGGCTGGTCTGCTGGCTTACAACTCTCTCCTCGCATACCTGAAGCCAGCATGGATGCAGCAGTTACAAAAGGTTCCACCCAGAAGATGCAGAGTCGCACTGGGGACCTCCCCCAGTTCCCCCATCAAGGGCTAGGCTCTCTTCCAGTTTATACTTGATTTTGATCAGTCTCCAATGTCTTCAAACAGTGGACTGACGTTTTAATGTTTTTGGCCAGGATGTTATAATTTTTTAATGTCAGACTGTCTGACAAAGCTACTCTGACATAACCGAAAGTCAGAGGCCACTCCTTTTTTTCTTTTGTGTTCCTTTTCCCACCGGGCTTGCAGTCTTCTAAAGTAGTACGTCCGGATTTCTTTAGCCTATGCATCGTGTTTCCATTCTGACACCCCCTTTAGGATGTAAATTCTATGACGGCCTGTTTTGTCATGGGATTCAGTTCCAATTACCTAGCAGTATCAGAGTGACATGACAGGCAGTCAATAAAATATGTATTGAATCTGGGGACTTCCCAGGTAGCCCAGTGGATAAGACTCTGTACTCAGTGCAAGGGGCCCAGGTTCAATCCCTAGTCAGGGAACTAGATCCACATGCCACCGCTAAGACCTTGCAAAGCCTAAAGAAATAAATAAAATGTTTTTTTTTTTTAATGTATTGAATCAGATAAATGAATGGAGGGGTCTCCAAGGGGGCTCTGGGGCTCTGAAAAGCAGTGAAAGGTAACTTGTAGCTCTGACGTGTGGTCCTTCGTCCTCTAGAAGGATGACTCCTACCTCCGAGCCCGAGTGGATCCAAGGCCTTCACCAGCTGACCATCACTGTGGTGTCTGTGTCCTTTGCGGTCGGCGTGGTGGCCACCGGGCTGGTGCTCTGGGTGACGGCTTTCTGAATGTCTCACGCTGTCACCACCATCTGGTTCTTCCCACCTGGTCTTCGCAGACTTCATGGCCTCACTGCCGATCACCATATACAGCGTGGTCACTGGCCAGTGGCCCCTCACAGCGGCAGCCTTCAAGCTCTACACAGCCTTCTTGGCCTTCAGCTTCTTCACCAGCGTCTGGTTCCTGGTCCTCATCACCCTGGACCGTTGCATCTCCGTCGTTTACCCGGTCTGGTCCCGAAAGCACCGCCCCGTGCGGCGAGCAGCCTGCCTGGCTGTGTTTGTGCGGCTCCTGGCTCTTGTCACTTGCTCTCCAAACTTGATTTTCCGAGACGTTGAAAAACAGAAGGGATGTGAATACTGCAGCTTCAAGTTTACCACAAGGGCCAGGAATGACTCCAAGGCTGTGGGGGGGACAGTCGCGGTGACCCTCATCCACATCCTGCTGGGCTTCTTGGCGCCCTTGGCGATCATCGGTACCCGTGCCCACCTCATCTGCACCCGGCTTCGGCAGGAAGGCTGTGCCCATGCCCGCTGGCCAAAGAGGCTGCTGCTCGTGCTGGTGAGTGCCTTTTTCGCCTTCTGGTTCCCATTTAACACAGTGCTGGCGGCCCGACTGTGGCAATGGCAAGCCAGATACAAGTTGCGGCCCATCCTCTGGGCTACCTTCTCCCTGGATTGTTTCAACAGCTGCCTCAACCCTTTCCTGTATGTCTTCATTGGCAGAGATTCCAAGAGAAGTTTTTCCAGTCTTTACCTTCTGTCTTGGCCCAGGCATTTGGCGAGGAGGGGTTTTTCAATCAGCCTGTCCCCAAGGTGAAGCCCCCGGGGGATGATGGAAACCTTCAGATACAAGCTGGAAGCCCTCCTGCTTAGTTTGCAGCCCCTTCCCCAGGCTGACTTCTGAGACTCTGCCAAATCCTGCCTCTTCTTCCAGGAAGTTTTCTCGGCAATGTCTTATCTAAATCTCTCCATTAGAAACATCTAGTCTCCCCCACCTCCCGAACCCCAGTATCTGTTTCACCTTCCTTTATAGTGAGACTCCTACTTGTTTCAGGCTAATAAGGTTAGCCAAGGAAAAAAAAGCTTTACTCCCCAGTGTCCCTTGCAACTAGAGATGGCCCTGTGCCTACTTCCTGCCAATAGTATGTGAGTGAAAGTAATCAATGTAACTTCCTCAAAGTGCCCTTAATGGAAGGTGCCTGCCCTCCATTCCTCCATTTCACCCTTTCCATTGTTTAGAATGAAAGTATATCAGTTAGCTTTGCAATGTAAAAAACATCTCCAAATCTAGAGGCTTGAAATAATAACCTTTTGTGATTTTTTTGGGTCATCACCTTGGGCAGGGCTCAGCTGAGCAGTTTTCTGTTTTGGCTGGGCTTCCTCAGACATTTGTCGTCGGCTGTGGATGTGAGAGTTGGGTCATAAAGAAGGCTGAGTGTCACAGAATTGATGCTTTCAAACTGTGGTGCTGGAGAAGCCTCTTGAGAGTCCCTTGGACTTCAAGGCAATCAAACCAGTTATTCCTAAAGGAAATCAAACCTGAATATTCATTGGAAGGACTGATGCTGAAACTGAAGCTCCAATGTCTTGGCCACCTGATGTGAAGAGTCGAGTCATTAGAAGACCCTGATCCTGGGAAAGATTGAAGGTAGAAGGAGAAGGGGATGACAGAGGATGAGATGGTTGGATGGCTTCACCAATTCAATGGAGATGAGTTTTAGCAAACTGTGGGAGATAGTGAAGGACAGGAAATCTGGTGTGCTGCAGTCCATGGGGTTGCAAAGAGTTGGACACGACTGAGTTACTGAACAACAACAAATGGGTTAGCTAAGTGAGTGTTTCTGGGAGGAGTGGCTGGCCTTCAGCTAGGATGGTAGAATTGTTCAAGCCATGTGTTAATATTTCTCATCATCCTGCAGGCTGACTGGGGTTTTTTTCACATGGTGGCTGAGAAGAGTTGCAAGAGTGAGAGGGGAAGCCTCAGATCTACACTTGACACTTTGCTCAACGTGACTAGCTTCAAAGGGTGGGAAAAGAGATTCCACCTCACAATGGGAAAATCTGCAAAGTGACATTGTAAAGGAGCATACAGAAGAACATGCAGAACCAGGGCCATTTTTGCAATCTGCCATGGAATCTGTGCTGGTGAACTGTATGGAAAGTGACATGTCCCCATACCAGCCCTGGAATACTTAACCTCTATGCCATGAAGAGAGAGATTTCCATTTCTAGCTCATTGAAGCGGTTGTTTTGTGTGTCTGTTACAGCTGCTGAATCTATTCCTTAACTATTATGCTGCCAACCTCTGAACTTGTGTGAGCAACATAATAAATCTCCTTACTGCCAAAGCCCTTTGGAGTCAGGTTTTCTGTTACTGGAATCCAATAGCAGCCTATTGATACATATAAAAAATACTCCTTTCTGGGAACAGAAATCCTAGTGGTCGGTCCCAGGGACCATTCCCTTGCTTCTAGGTAGAGGCAAACTTTTTTTTTTCACCCGAATCAAAAGTGAGCATCCTGCTTGTTTGTAATCAGAAGCACTAGCTGTGGTCCTGCTGTAACTAGCCCTGAGAACTCCCCACCCGGAGCCTCAGTTCTCTCAACTCCCTGAAATGAGACCAAATGCTTTCCTATTTCACAGATGGGGAGAGGATGAAACGATACAATGTCTGAGCACAGGAAGGATAGAAGCAGCTTAAAAACAAATTGGGAAATCAGTTTATCAAAAAAAAATAAAACTTTAAGATAATGTGGGCACATAGTAAAAAAAAAAAAAGAGTGGCTTCCCTGGTGGTCCAGTGGTTAAGGATTCGCCTGCCAATGCAGGGGACGCGGGTTCGATCTTTGGTCCTGGAAGATCCCACGTGCCCCAGAGCAACTAATCCCGTGCGCCACAATTACTGAGCCTGCGCTCTAGAGCCCGGGAGCTGCAAATACTGAGTCCACCTAGAGCCCACGCTCTGCCACAAGAGAAACACCGCAATGAGAAGCCCGCTCACGGCTGCAAAGAGCAAGCCTCACTGACCGCAACTAGAAAAAGCCTGCAGACAGTGATGGAGACCCAGCACAGCCAGAAATAAATACATGAACCTTTAAAAAAAAAGATGAAGAAAATTATTCTCCCCCTCCTTCCAGATCCTCCATTCTCTCTTCTTTTCGCTAGAGACTATTGTCAGTTTCTTGTGTATCCTTCCAGATATCCTAGGTAAGCCTGCATAAGTATTTTTAAACAGAGCATGTGTATACATTATCTTAAATTGCGGGCGTGCATGCGTTTCATTAGAAGTGTATCTTGGAAATGCTTGTATGTAAATACAGGAGGTCTGACGTTATTTTTCAGTGCTGGTGGGCAAGTGTTTCCTGGTCTGGATATACTGTGACCACAGGTATTTCATCAACCCACTACTAATGAGTATTTGGGTTGCTTTGAGTATGCTTCAGTGATATATTGGAAACTTTAAATTACCATGTTATCCACACTTTGAACAACACAGAAACCGGAGTGGCAGAACTGATATATCGTGAACTGAACATCCATGCATGAGTCTGGGTGGACTCCGGGAACTGGTGATGGACAGGGAGGCCTGGCGTGCTGCGATTCATGGAGTCAGACATGACTGAGTGACTGAACTGAACAGAACATCCATGCGATGCTGCATTATGGAATCGTACCGTCAGCAACCCCAGCATCCCTCTTCCTCTCCCTCCCAACCACTCCTCCATCTCCTTCAGAGATAACCTCTATCCTAACTTTTAAAATAAATCTTAAAAAAAAATTTTTTTTTTGGCCAACCATGCAGCGTGTGGGATCTTAGTTCCCTGACTGGGGATTGAACCTATGCCCCCTGCCTTGGAAGCTTGGAATCTTAACCATCGGACCACCAGTGCACGCATGCTAAATTGCTTCAGTCGTGTCCAACTATGTGAGACCCCATGGACTGTAGCCCGCCAGGCTCCTCTGTCCATGGGATTCTCCAGGGAAGAACACTGGAGTAGGTTGCTATGCCCTCCTCCAGGGGACCTTCCCAACCCAGGGATCAAACCCACATCTCATGTCTCCTGCACTGGCAGGGGGATTCTTTACCACTAGTGCCACCTGGGAAGTCCCTAAATCTTTTCTCTCTCTCTCTCTCTTTTTTTTTTTTTGACTTGTCTTTTTCCTCTGAAATTTTTCATTTGAAACAGCTCAAATCTACCATTACAAGAATAATACAGTATAACTTACAACTAAATTTATCAAACGTTAATATTTGCCCATGTCCATATATATTCTCTTCCACTCTCTCTCCCTCTCCCCACTACTTTCTCATCTGTGTATCTCTTTATTGCTTCGATTTCTGTCTTTCTCTGTCAGTGTCTCCTCTCTCTCTACTTCTCTGTGTATCTTTCTCTTTAAACATACACCCATCTGTCTATCTAATCTCTCCACACACACACACTTATACACTGAGACATATCTGCCCTGATGAACAGACCCGTAGGGAGATGTGAAGTCTGGGGGGCCAAGGGAAGAAGCCCATAGCACAGCCGCTCTCTCGATGGACTCAGCGGTCAGAGGCGCCTCTAGAATGTTTTGAACCTTTCGATAGTAAGTGCAGACATCATGCTATTTTATCTGCACTTTCTGTAATCTGAGTCTCCTAAGGATACCCATATCATCACCACCCTCAAGAACTTTAACACTGATATTATCTGATTAACAATCCATATTCAGACTTCCCTGGTCGTACACTGGATAAGAATCTGCCTCCCAATGCAGGGGACACAGGTTTGATTCCCAGTCTGGGAAAATTCCACATATGCTGAGGAGCCAAGCTACTGAGCTGATGTGCAGAAACTACTGAAGTTCATGCATCTAGAGCCTGTGCTCCACAACTGAAGAGGTCACTGCAAGAAGCCGGCACATTGCAAGGAAGAGTAGCTCTGTTCACTGCAGAAAGTCCACGTGCAGCAAAAAAAAGAAAGAAATGAAACCAATCCACATTTGAAATTTCCTAGCTGTCTCAATAACGAACTTTATAGCCTTGAAACAAATCAGAGTCCTGCAAAGATATTCTCCGTTTTCCTCAAAAATACACTGAGTCAGAAACTTAGCATGGGTTGATTTGCCAAAAGCACAGCACAGGCCACGTCCACGATTAGAAATTAATAACAGGGAATAACCACAAGCATTCAAATGTGTCCCACATTTCAAAACACCCTCTAAGTAACTCTTGGGCTAATAGGAAGAATAAAACTGGAGGGTCATTTATTTAGAAATGAGCATGTGTGTGTGTGCTGAATTGTATGTGACTCTTTGCGACCCTTTAGACTGTCACCTGCTTTGCAGGTGGATTCTGTACCTGCTGAGCCCTCTGAGAAGCCCTTAAAATGAGTGCATAACATTGCAAAACTTGTGCAGTGGGGCCAAAGTTGAACTCTGAGGAAAAGCTATAGCTGCAAATGAGAATTAGGAAAAACGCTCACAAGAAATGGCCAAAACAAGTCAACAGGCTAGAAAAACACCAATAAAGCAAATGCACTATATTCTTTTTAAAACAAATTTTATTTTTCATAGGAGGAATCCTTATTATTAATTTGCCATGTGGCCTGCGGGATCTTAGTTGCTTGACCAGGGATTGAACCTGTGCCCCCCTGCATTGGGAGGGAGGAGTCTTAGCCACTGAACCACCAGGAAAGTCCCTGAATACACTAACATTTGAAAGAAAGCATGGATAGATATTAACGCAGAAATTAACAAAAAAAGAAAAGAAGTGGATAATATAAAGGTGGCACTAATGGTAAAGAACCCGCCTGCCAATGGAGGAGATGTTAAGAGAAGCTGGCTCGATTCCTGCTGGGGAAGATCCCCTGGAGGAGGGCATGGCAACCCGCTCCAGTATTCTTGCCTGGAGAATCCCATGGACAGAGCCTGGCGGGCTACAGTCCAGGGGGTTGCTAAAAGTTGGACATGACTGAAGTGACTTAGCACACATGCATAAAGAAGTTTAGCATGCAAAGAGCTGACTCATTGGAAAAGACCCTGATGCTGGGAAAGACTGAAGGCAGGAGAAGGGGATGACAGAGGATGAGATGGTTGGATGGCATCACCGACACGATGGATACGACTTTGAGCAAGCTCCGGGAGTTGGTGATGGACAGGGAAGCCTGGTGTGCTGCAGTCCATGGGGTCGCAAAGAGTTGGACACAACTGAGTGACTGAAGTGAACTGAACTGATAAAGAAATTGGTTCTTTCTCTCTCTCCTACAATAGCATCCTGTTACATGCCTACCTGGTAGGTTGGTGAACACTCCATGAAGGCAGAGTGGCATGAGTGAAGTCGCTCAGTCGTGTACCACTCTTTGCGACCCCATGGACTGTAGCCCACCAGGCTCCTCCATACATGGAATTTTCTAGGCAAGAGTACTGGAGTGGGTTGCCATTTCCTCCTCCAAGAGATCTTCCCGACCCAGGGATCGAACCCAAGTCTCCCATATCACGGTCAGACGCTTTACCGTCTGAGCCACCAGGGACGGGCCGCTTACAGCTGGGTGACACCGTCAAGTTGCTTTCATTCCCTACGCCTCAGTTTCTGTCTACCTGAAATGGGAACAGAACAGCACCGCCCTGAAAGAGTCACTGCGTCGATTAGGCGCGTTACTGTGGGAAAGGCGCTCAGTTCCGTGCCTGGCACTGCGGGGGTGTGACGTATTTGGTATCATCAATCTTGTCATCTGTTGTTAGAATAGATCTTTCCTCAGGGACGGGCAGGGTCAGAGGGCGTGTTAGATGTTGCTAGCAAGACTCCTCCACCAGACTCCTCCACCGAAAGCTCGGGAAGGCGGTTTCCTGGAGCTTCGCCAATGCAACAGTGAAGCAGCCTCTTTGATCTCCGCCTTCTCAGAGAATAGTGGGATCCGGGCGAGGTTTTTAATTTGCATTGATTTCCTAATGAAATCGGTTAAGCAGTCTTCCGAGGAGACTCTGCGGTTTTCACAGCAGCTGCAGGACTCTCCTGGGGAGATTGTTGTCTTTGATCAGGAGAACCCGTCGTAGTGGGCGAGGTGGGTTTTGGGGGCGAGGCCTGGCTTGGGAATCTGCATTTCCTTGTTCAGCCTCCGTGAAGAGGGGCAGAGGGAAATGGAGGATGTCCCAAGCCTCGGATTCTCACTCTGCCAAACAGGAACTGAAAATCCTGGCTAAAAAGATTTCTATGAGGATCTAAGAGGGCGATTCACCCCTTGATTCATCCCGTAAGTACGAGCTCACAGGTATTGAACGTGTCCTGGATACCAGGTCCTAGTGCAGAGCTTTACAAACAAGAGAATTCCAGCGATTTGATCCTATGAGGGGATCAGACGATTATGCCCCTTTGATGAGGAAACGAAGCTCAGAGAAGTAAAGTAACCTATCAGAGGTCACACAGCAAGTAAATGATACTCAAGACTTGAGCGGTCTGACTGCACTAGTCCACCCGCTTATGTTTATTGAATGCCTGTCAGATGAAGGGCGTGGTTCTAGGCACTAAAAATAAAAGGTGAAGAAGAGGGACTTCCTGGTCACCCAGGGGCTAAGATTCTGTGCCCCCAGTGCAGGGGGCCTGGGTTTGATCCCTGGTGGCGGAACTAGATCCCACGTGCCACAACCAAGACCCTGTGCCTGCGAGTGTGCTAAGCTGCTTCCGTCGTGTCTGACTCTCTGCGACCCTATAGACTGTAGCCCGCCAGGGTCCCCTGTCCATGGGATTCTCCAGGCAAGAACACTGGAGTGGGTTGCGGATCAAACCCACAAATCTTACATGTCTTGCATTGGCAGGCCAGTTCTTAACCACTAGCATCACCTGGGAAGCCCAAGACCCTGTACAGCCAATAAATAAATATTCTTTTTTTTTTTTTTTTTTTTAGAG
>SJXQ01012377.1:76768-87182 GCA_006408695.1 Aepyceros melampus
CTGCGGGAAGGGCAGGGAGGGGAGCTGGACAGGGAAACAGTCACCCTCCCCAGAGGGCGAGCCCCTCAGACCCTCAGGTGTCAAAGGTCCTGGGGGAGGGGCACCATGTCCTCACGGGAGATCAGAGCCCAGTGCTGGACATCACAGGGGCCCCAAGCACGGCCCCTTCAGGAGCCCGGATACCGGATGTCTCCGCAGACCCCAAGCTGTTCCCCTTATACCTTCCACCACCCACCGTGCCCCCATCCTGGGGTTACTGTGAAGATTAAATGCCTTCAGTGCCTAGCACTTTGCCTGGTTCATAGTTGAGTGCTCAGCATCTGCCTGTACGGATACCACCACCACCACCACCTCTACATTGGATAAGTTCGATATGATTACGGCATTGGCCAACCTACTAAGAACTTGTTCTTACCCGGAGGGCTGAAGGAACTGCTGGATTCCTGGAGGAACTGCCTGCAGACGGAAAGGCATGGGGGTGGGGAAGAGGAGGTTGGTGGAGTGCAGCAATCACAATCCCCATCCACCTCTGCCCAGAGCCCAGGACCCCTCAGACCCCCGGGTGTCAAAGGTCCCGGGGGAGCACCACGTCTGCACAGAAGATCAGAGCCCAGTGCTTGACATCACGGGAGGTCCCCCACATGGCCCCTTCCGGCACCAACTGAACACATCTCTCTGCAAACCAACCGCCCATCCCCAACCCCAGGCTGTTCCTCCCCCCAGCCCTTCTGGCACCCACTTCCTCTTACCACCACCCCTCCATCTTTGCAGCGGATGCCACAGGAATTCAGGGAGCACGCAGTACTTGGGGGTGGCTTGCAAAGGCTGACTGCTCAAGGACCCCCAGCTCTGCCACCTCCTGGGCGATCCCCAGCAGGACTAGCTACAAGCCCAGGCAGGGGGCCTGGGACCTCAAGGGAGGCCGGTCCACAGCACCCACGCACACACCCCACCCCAGCCCTATCCTTGCAGACAAATCATGAAGGTGCCCTAATGTCAAAAGTGGCAAAACCAGGAATCAAATCCACCCCCTTGGTCCTGTATCCCTCAGCTGTAGGGAAGAGGGGTGACAGAGAAAGCCCCCACCACCCTGGTCCCCCTGAGTGTGGATGGGGGCTGCAGAAATAAGCCCCTTCCTGGCCAGGAGCGGAGGATGGGTGAATGGCAACCTTTATGCGCCTCCATCTCGGCTGTGAATAGTGGCAAAAGCGCACCTGTTTCAAATCATGAGGTTACTTGGGGGATGACTCCAGGGCTTAGAAATGCGGCCTGGCTCAGACTAAGTGCTCAGCAGCTATCTTTATTAACATTACCATAATCTATACATTTATCAACAAATTGATGCCTTTGTAAATTGGATTATGATTATTACAGTATTAATAACAAGAGGAATCTCTTCTGTTCTTACCCAGGGGTGGCCAGGCTGCTCAACTCCTGGAGGAGCCACCTGCAGACAGTAAGGGGTGGGGGAGCTGGAGGTTGGTGGGGTGTGGAGCAACCATGCCCCCTCCTCCATCTCTCCCCAGAGGTAGGACCCCCCCTCAGACCCCGGGGTGTCAAAGGTCCCGGGGTGCACTGTGTCCTCAGTGGAGATCAGAGCCCAGTGCTGGACATCACGGGGGTCCCAGTGCCCTCAAACCCCATACCCTAATCCTGCCACCCTGACTGGCCAATGCAGAATAAAACGCTTCCATCTCACCAGTTCTGCTGCCTCGGAAATCTACAGGTGTTACATGGCCCTTAGGGCTTCCTCTTCTCAGCCCCTTCACATATCCCTGCCCAAGTGGCATCCTCCCAACTCCACACTTCCCCAGAAATTCCCTCTCGGCCCGCATCACTTTGGATGAAGAGAAGAGCCCTTCCAAAAAGATATTCTGATGCTCCCCATTCTGAGCTAACCCTTCAGAGGACACAGCTTCTCAACCCCTCAGGTACTTGTCAGCAAGAATCTATAAACCTCCCCAGAGACTACATTTTCAGTTCTCCATAGTATGTATTTAGAGAGTAATCTATTTCCATCAATCTCAAGTCAACCTTATTAGTGGAATACAGATTTAGGCCCAAACTTCATTGAATAGAGGGGGGAAAAAACCCTCCTAGAACTGGGAACAGTTGTTTGTTTTCGGGTAACACACATACCCATGCCTATTTGATGATTTAGCTGTTGAAACAATTGTGAAACATTCTCCAAAACTGGAAACATTTTGTGAGACAGTCTTCAGATAAACCATGTTCTTTGACAGTGACTATTGTATAAACTGAGGGTAAACTTGATAACTGTATCAGTTTACATATGCATGATTCATGGGAAGCTGCCTAAACTCTGCTGAAAGGTACACCGTCTACAAATCCCACCACCACCACCCTACAATGTGACAATGATAGTGCTTCCAGCCTTTCTGCTTCTTTTCTGCTGAGTCTGAAAATCAGACTTTGGATTAGTCTTTTCCCCTGAAACCCAAAAACTTACACTGGGCCCTCCATATCTGTGGGGCTCTGGAACCAATCCCCATGGATACCATGGACAGACTATATATTTCCCCTTCTGCAGTCCATATTCCTTGTCATATTCAAATCCTGCCTTTGAAGGCAGGAGGCATCACTATCCCCGACCCAACTGGGCAGAGGACTGGGGCCCATCTGCTCCTGATGGATTGTACCCACTCTACAGACACAGAAACTGAGGCACAGGAGAGCAAACACTTGACTAACATCTCTAAGCCCAAGAACAGGACAGTTGGGCTTTGCATGACTGCTGGCAGATAAACTAGGTCCCAGAGATGTTTGCTGCAAAGTCACCCCAAATGAGGGTGAGATAGTTTAGATCTGGGTGGGTCAGGGACTGGGAGCAAGGGTTCTTACCAAGGTGGGGTGGGTGGCCCCTCAGCTTGAAGACACGCCTGTAACACAGGAAGGATTTGGTGAGGGTGGGGGAAGAGAGTCTTGCAGGGGGGATCCAGAGAACATCAAAACCAAGGCCCCTCAGATCCCAGGTGTCAAAGGTCCTGGGGGCACTGCGTCCTCAGGGGCTAATCGGAGCCCAGTGCTGGACATCACGGGAGCCCTGTCCCTCTGCAACCAGGTCCCAAGGCCACTCACCTTCAGGGAGAGAAGCCAAGCAAGCTAACAGTGCCTAGAGACTGGAAAACACAAAGTCCATCACGGGGTATAAATGCCCACAGCCTTCCCTGTGGTGACACCAAGATGCCTTCACCTCCCCAGTGTCACAGGTCCACCAAAGACTGTCCTAAACCCACCACGTGGAGAGAAGCCACTGACTACTCCCCTTGCCCAGTTTTGCAGATTTCCAGCATTGACTCTACCCAATACCGACCCTGAACAGTGGCTACTAAGATGCAAATCCCTTGGAAGAAACTGGGGGGCAGTGTGTAAGGAGGAAAAGAGAAAACTGAAGTACAAGCAACAGAGGCAGTCACCAGAGATCCTTAAAACGCAAGCAGTTTTGAACAAAACAGTGAGACATTTTGGAAATGACAGGAACTATGACCACAGAGCAGACAGGAGATGGCCTCCTGAAGGAATTAATCTCATTGAGGATGATGACAACATTGTCATTAAATAGAAAAAATGCTATTTTAGAGACACCGTGTTAACCATTTTGGATGAAATAAATTTATTTCCAAAACATGAAGTACACAAAAAGCAAACATGGCGAGACGTCCTGTTAAGCGTCTATTTGCCTGTATGTTTGGGGATTTTAACAATGAAAAGGGCTGAAAAAGGAATATATGGGACAATGCAAAAGAGTGATGAATGGATGAGAAACTGCCTTCCACTGTGACAAGGCAACAGTTAGGATAAAATTAACTGTTTTCTAAAAGGAGAAACAAAGCTGGAGGAGATTCTTGCTGGGTTGTGGTGGGGAAACAGAAAATCGGCTATTCCTGGGCTGGATCTCCTTGGAGGAGGCGTGGTATTGCTCGAGAGTTGGGAAAACGCTATCCAGAAAGCTCCATTAGCCCAGAACTAACGCTTAACAAAACTTTGATGTTCTGAACGAGCACAAAACTGGTATTTAAATGACCGTGTCAGAATGACTCCTGAAAGTGAACGAAGACCCCCCCCCCTTGCTTTGTCCGACAATTACTCCCCTCTGGTTCTGACACAACCCAGTAATTCACTTAAGAGATCTCACTCCTTCCTCGAGGCAACCCTCGAGGTCCTGTCTCTACCTGCCACGCGGCCTCTGTTCTACATCGCACAAACACGCCAGCCACATGAAATCAGAATACCTGAGGACGATTTCCTAAGGAAAGCACGTGTAAGATAACACTGGAGTGGAAAAACAAGACTGTCACAAGCCTACCTTCCCCACCTCCCCCACCCCGCAAAATCCCCCCAGAAATGGACAAGATGGCGGAGCCCTGAAACGTGGGCCGCAGACACGGCGCAGCCAGACTGCGGCGCAAAGGAGGGCCAGCCCCGGGGGGGCCGCGTTCGCTACAGCAGCAGGACTCCTCCTTCACCCGCTGAGCGCCCCTAGGAAGCCACCACCCTCTCGGAGCGAGCGAGCCACTGCCCACCCCGAAGGGAACATTCAGGGATCGCCTCGAGGCGCGGGTGCCGAGAGCTTACGAAGGCCCTGACACCGTCCCCGCCACGGCCTGCCCGCCCCCGCTGCAGCTCCGGGCACACACGTCACGCACGACCCAGTCCCCAGCACGCGCCCTCCCGCCAACAGGAGCCACAGAGGAAAGCTCACCCAAACCTCACTCTCCGCAACGCAGGTCCCAGCCGCAGCGCGCTCTGCTTTATTGCGCGCGCCGCTCGCACGGCCCGCCCCACGGCGCCAGGTGGGCCCCGCCCGGGGCGTCCATCGCAGACGCCGGTGTCAGAAACTGTACTTTGGCACTTGAGGAAGGAAATAAGAATAATAGTCTTTCTCATAGGAGATGAGACGTTGGCCCAGGAGGCGGAGAAAATGGGAGCAAGCAAATACTGGGGGCCGTTATCCTGCATTAGAGTCAGGCAATTCTGTGGACAGCACGAGAGGCGGGCCATGGGGGGAGAGGCGCCTTCCGGCCCCTCCCCGAATGTGGGCGGGGCCGGAAGGCGAGGCCGCTGGGATTGCCAGCGCGGCAGAGGTGTAGCTGTGGCTGCGGGGGCGGGGCCTACTCAGTCCCGGCCGCAGGGTGGGAGGCGGGGCCAGCGCGGAGATTGACAAGGCGGCGTTCTGGGAAAGCGTCCGCGTGGCGCCGAGTTAGAGGCCGAGCCTGCGCAGTGAGAGGTGGGGAGGGGTCTAAGCGGAGGCTGGAAGGCTGGCCGCCCGCCTGGGTCGAGGGAGGAGCAGGCTGGAGGCCCGGGCTCGCCTGGAAACTTGTAATCTTGGTGTGGTTGGAGATCTGAGGAGTGTCTTGCAACTGACGTGAGTGTAAAAGTTTTTTTTTTTTTTTTAAAACGTATGGAATGAAACCTCTTCTTCAATCCTCCTACTGCGTACAGTCGCCAATGTCAGCAGGTTGGTGTGGACTTTCATTTTATGGACACGTGCGCGCGCACACACACACACGTTTTATGGGTAAAGATGCTTTTTTTTTTAAACTCCAGTTTGTCCCATACGTAGTCTCTTCCCATCAGTACACAGAGTGACCTCATTCCTTAAGCAGTAACTAAGTATTCCCTTGTGTGAATAGAACACACTTTAGCTTGTTCCCTGATCACCGGGATTTTCTCCTGTCTGATGAGGAGACTGTGATCTGAAGTAAAAGCAAGAGACCTAAACTCTGCACGTTAAAGAAGTGACAGCGTTCCTTCAGTGGTTCTGCCTCAGGAATGCAAAGTCCCCACTGTGGCCGACACAGCCCAGAGTGACCTGGGCTCTGTTCCCTTTCTGCCCTCTCTTTCCTTCCTCTCTCTTCCTTGCTCAGGCTACACGGGCACATTGGCCTCCCTGGTCTTTCTGGATCCTGTCAAGGACATCTCTACCCCAGAAACTTTGCTTTTGTGGTCTCCTCTGCCTGGAGCTCTTCCCCGCCCCCCCAGTCAGTCTCCATGGCTCTGTCTCTTCAGCCCTGTTTCTGCTCAGAGATCAACTTAGCATGGAGCCTCTGCCTGTCCACTCTATGTAACAGACCCTCTCCTTTCCAAACTGATCTCCCTGACCCTCTGTTCTTTCCTTCAAAGCTCTTCTCTCCTAACTATCTACTTGTGGGCATTTTTGGGGGTTTGCAGGGTAGGGAGGGGTTTGCCTCCCTGCAAAGTTGTCAGTTCCTTAAAGACTAGGATTTGTGTCCAGTTGGCTATAGACCCTGTGTCTGGCACACAGTTGCAGCTCACTTTTTGTTAAAAATGAATACACTGGAGAGCCTTTTGTGGGAGACAAGAGGAACAATTGTAACAATGCGTAATGAGCACATACTATAGACTAAGCTGTAACTAGATTAAGGTACAGTTGGTTTTCCGTGTCCACAGATTTCACATTTAAACCAATCTCAGGTGGAAAAATTGGGGGGAAAAGTTCCAGAAAGTTCCAAAAAACAAAACTTGAATTTGGTGTGTGCCTCAGCAACTGTTTACATAGCGTTTCTGTTGCATATTATAGGTAAATCTAGATGATTTAAAGTGTACAAGAGGATGTGCATAGTTCATATGCAAATACCCTACAATTTTAAAATCAATTTATTGCTGTGCTGGGTCTTCGTTGCTGCACGTGGGCTTTCTCTAGATGCAGTGAGCAGGGGCTACTCTCTAGCTGTGATACAGGAGCTTCTCATTGTGGTGGCTTCTCTTGTTGTGGAGCATGGGCTCTAGAGTGTGGGCTCAGTAATTGTGGTACATGGGCTTGGTTGCCCCATGGCACGTGGAAACTTCCTGGACCTGGGTTTGAACCCATGTTCCCTGCATTGGCAGGCAGATTCTTGACCACGGGGCCACCAGGGAAATCCACTGTGCAATTTTATATAAGGGACTTGAGAATCCCCAGGGACTTGAGAATCCCCCGAGTTTGGTATCCACAAGAGTCTTGGAACCAATTCCCTGCGGATACCGAGGGACAAATGTACTGTCTTTATTCCCCAAACTATCTGCAAAAACTGGCAACATGTAACAGCCTTTAAAATAAATAAATAGGGAAGGAATGGGATACTGTAAAACTTTTTTTTTTAAATTAAAGGTATAGACTTGTGTGGAGAGAATAAGGGGTGATGGCAGGAGCTGTAAGGGGTAAGGGCAAGAGGTGAAATGTGGGTGCCAGGAAGAGCAAATTGTTAGGGGGTCACAAGTGTGAAGAATAAAGCCCAAAGAGCTTGGGGAGAGTCAGCTGTTCATCAGACATTGCTTGAGCACCATCTATATGCCAGGAACCTCTCCCCCCAAGTTCCCATCCCTCTCTCCCAGAGGGCCCTGAGGAGGCTGGCATTTCCAGGGAACACTTACAAGGTACTGAACTAAACGAACGTTCTGGGTGAGAAATACAGATTATTTGAAAATACACATCATTAATCTGAGTTGGAGGGATTTCAGAGGGGACTGAAAAAAGGACAAGACTCTTGGTAGTGGGTCGGGGGCTAGAGAGCAGGATTGGCAGGTTGCTTGGCAGGGAGCCGCGGGAGCAGACTCGAGGGTGGGGAAATTCCCACTTCTTAAGTCCAGATGGCCTGGCTCGCCAGGAGGGACCAGAAATTTATGTAGTTCAAATAGGAAAAGAAACCTGGGGGAAGGAAGAGAGCAGAGAGGGTGAGGCGCAGAGTTTACCAGCCCAAGCCTGATGCCAGTCGCTTTTCCAAGCCCAGCTATGCTCCCTATCATGTCCTCAGACTCACGTCTAAACCCAAACTCAGCCCCATACCCCTATGCGCTCCCCAACCCATTCCCAAATCCAAACCCCAACCCCGCCTCTACATCTAGCCCTATGCCCACCCCAACCCCATCTCCCTCCTCAGTCCAGTCCTCCTTATCCACAAGCTCACCCCTATCCCAAATCTATCCCACCCCAGTCCCCATCTACATCCTGGAACCCATGCCCAAGCCCGAACCCCAACCCTGCCCTGGCCCTGACCAATCATCACAAAGAAGAAGACTCCGGTCCATGCCAGGTAGAAGCTGCACCCCAGTTTGTAGGTCATGCCTTCCTGCAGGTATTCCCGGGCCTGCATCAGGTAGAACAGGATACCCAGGATCATGCTGGTCCCTGCACGAGTACAGCTGTTAGGAGGCCGGCGTTACCTGTGTCAGGACCCCTGCCCAGAGCTGCGTGGCTGCCAGGGTCTTGCTCCTTATTTTCCCACTCGCTTTCACCTTCATGAACCTCTGCTCACAGGCAGGAAAGCAGGCTCCTGACAGTATCATGGTGGAGGACATGGGTAAGGGCAAGGCTTGACTCTTTAACCAGGCAATGGTGTCGTCTAAAACCACAGGCTTTGGAGCTAGCAGACTGGAGCTCTTGCTTCTGTATCCCCCACCTCAGGGCAGCCACTCCCATCTCTCTGAGCCTCATTTCCCTCATCTGTAAAATGGGAGTAGTCGTAGGACCCATCTCCTTGGGTTGTCATGAGGAGTTATTGAGATTGGCACACAGTGGGTCCTCAAAAACTGAAATTATTGTTGCTCTATTGGGTGTTTAATTTTGGGCTTCTGAAGCAGTGGACAAGAAACTTAGTCATTCTGGATATTTTTATTTTGAAATGACATTCATGTCATTTAAAGATAATTTGTGAACTTCCCTTGGTGGCCCAGTGGTTAAGAATCCACCTGCCAATCCAAGGGAAATGAGTTCGATCCCTGCTCCAGGAAGATCCCACATGCTGTGGGGCAGCTAAGCCCATGTGCCTCAACTACTGAAGACAGCTTGCCCTGGAGCCTGTGCTAAGAAGCCACCACAAGGAGAAACCTGTGCAATCAGTGAAGAGTAGCGCCCACTCACTGCAACCAGAGAAAACTCATGTGCAGCAGCAAAGACCCACCAAGGTCAAAAATAAATAAATCTCAAAAAAAAAAAAAGAGACAATTTGTGAAAAGGAAAAGACTTTTTTTCCTCCCCTCCTGTAGTGGAGAACAGGGTAATTCTCATGGTTTTGAAAAATAATATAGGCGATAAGTGCTTTCCATCTAATTAAAAGGGGGAATGGGTAAAAATAATTTTTTTTTTCTGGCTGTGTCCAGTGGCACACGGGATCTCAGTTCCCCAAAGAGGGATCAGAACCCATTCTTCCTGCGCTGAAAGCATGGAATCTTAACCACGGACAGCTGGGGAAGTCGCAGATGTGATTTTCTTACTTAGAAATGTCCTATTTTAGATGACATAAAGCAGAGATGTTTTCTGCACTTTGTCCCGTAAACAATCAGAAGAGTTACTGGAAAAACTGGATAAAATACCTGTTACTAACAAGAAAACAGGAAGCTGGGTGTTCTCTCTTGTTGCCCTTACTATGACTCTCCAAAAATGTTCTTTTGATGCAACAGAGTGTTGTGATCAATTATTACAGGAGACAGGAACACAATATCCTTCATTTCCAAATTAAAGTGCCCCTCCCCCCCTCAGCTCCCCCACCGCTTTTCAAAAAAAGCCTAACTTGGCACGCAAATGGAAAACTAAACTATTCTAATCAGAATATCGATTTTGAATTATGTGGAAAAGAGAGGACTATCATGGCAAGGCTGTGTGCAAAGCTAAATAGCTGCCATCATGTACTGACATTTTCTAATTCAGTCCTCCCTGTGTCTCCACATGGTAGGGAATTTTACCCCGCTCCTACAGATGAGAAAACTGTGGCTCAGAAACATGACCTAGCTTGAACAAAATCACAGAGCTGGTGGTGGTGGTGGTGATGGTGAGATAGGCTCTGGGATGGAGTTGAAACTGAACATGGGGTTGAGTATTGGGGCAGTGGATATTTGAGGGATGGACTCAGAGGTTTGGGGGGATGAGGTTGAGCTGGGGTTGGGAATGGGGATGGATTGGAGACAGGTGAGAAGATGGGGTTGGGAACGCATTGGGTTGAGTCTGAGAGCGAGAGTCACAGGTGACCAGGATCTGGTTGGTGGTGGTTGAGGTTGGGGATGAAGAAGACGGGATCAGAGATGGATGGGGCTTGAGTTGGAGGTTGAGACTCAGGTGACAGGGGTGGGTTGAATTTGGCATTAGTCTTGAGGAGGGTTAGGCATGGAGCTTTGGTGTCAAGGTTTGTAAAGGGGTCGGAGATGGTAACGGGGATAGTTTGGGGGCTGGAAAGAAGGTAATGTCGGCTGGCCGTGGGGATGGGATGGACATCACACACGGGAATATGAGTGAATTGGAGGTGTGTTGGTGGTGGAGGCAAAGGGTGACGTGGAGGCTGGTGTCGGGGCTGGAGAAGTTGGGTTGGAAACTGATCTGCTGTCCTGGGATGGGGTGGAGATGTGGAGGGAGACAGGCTTGGGGTTGAGGGTGAAGGGTGAAGACGGGGGTGGGACTGAA
>SJXQ01012377.1:95203-108124 GCA_006408695.1 Aepyceros melampus
GCACGTGCGGGCACACTAGTCATGCAGAGTGGGAGAGGATGTCTCTGGCTCACTTCTCTTTCTGGAGGTCTCTGGGTCCCTGTCCAGCCTCGTGTCCATCTCTGGCCCCATCTCAGTGCAGGGCTCCTGATTGTCCTCAGCCTGACGCTCTTTATAGCCAACTGCGAGATGCTCCAACCGAGGCCACAGGTATCCTACCTGGTGACCACCTACCTGAGCTGGGGTGCCGGAGCCTTGATGCTGTGGGCCGGTGAGGGCGGGGTCTCGGCAGGGCAGGAGGTGGGGCCCAGGGCGAGCGTACCAGGCAGGGCCTCGGACCGGATTGGGGTGGACCCCACGGGAGATCAGCCTACAGGGACGGGCCGGGGCTTAGGGGGCCATCTACACCTCCACTCCCGCCCCCAGGAATCCTGAGCTACTTAAACTACATGGGCATGTGGGGCACAGGGACGCCCTCCATGGAACGGCGGATGAGCTACCGCCGGTGGGCCTCGCTGCAGAACGCCCGGAAGTCCATGTCCGAGCCGCCGTCGTCGGACGCAGGCTCCAGGCACACCGAGAACCTGTCCGTTTAAGAGCCTGATCCCGCCCAGCGTCCCTCCCTGCCTCCACCGGAAGCCCGACGCTGCCCGCTCGCTGCCCGCTGGCGTTCCGCGCTCGGCCGGCGGTGTGGCCCCGCCCCCGAGCCTGGCGAGGCCCCGCCCCCGAGCCTGGCGAGGCCCCGCCCCCGAGCCTGGCGAGGCCCCGCCCCCGGTGTCCAGCTCTCGCTGGCGGTGGCCTGAAGCCTCACCCCATTATAGGCATTCCTACCCCTCCGAGGGCGAGCACCGCCCCAGAACGTCCAGTCTGGCGCCCCCGGACGGACATGACACTGCCCAGCCTTGGATGTCGCCCCGCTCAGCGGTGGAACAGGCCCTATCCCCTGGGGGCGTGGCTTGCAATTACATTTCCACCCTCCTTCACGTTCCTCGCTTTCCCAGCCATTAATAAAACGGGTTCCTTCTCTCGGAGTGCGAGCCTCCGTTTCCTGCTCTCCCTCCAATGAAGAGTGGGGCTCAGAGTCCTTGCCTTGCCCTTTGGGGCCTGAGCCTTTCTGTCTACACCTGCCTCTGACCGTTCCTTTCCCCCCCGCTGGTCATAACTGCAAATCTCCCGCCAAGAGTCCAGGAGGGCTGGGGAGGCTCCAGTCCGGGCCAGATGGGTCCCGAGTTCCCAGGTGTCCAGCGTCTGGAAGCCCGAACGACACCAGGACTTGATGCGAATTTGATGCATATTCGATTTTACTAGGGGTAAAGGACAGGGCGGGGGCATTCAGGGGTTGTCAGTCATGGTCTTATTGATCCAATCCAGATACAAAATCACTTTGGTGTAGATGGAGGGCTTATTGGGAGTGCCACACGGGATATGGCCCCATGACGTGATTCCTTGCAACATACCCTCGCAGATCAGCGGGCCCCCTGAGTCACCCTACAGCACAAAGGGGGAGGGGAGAGTGTGAGAGAGGTTAGCAAGGACTTGAGGGTTTTGCCTGGTGAGCTCTAGCACTTAGACGCGAGTGCACAGATCAAGACAGTAACTCCCCATGTCTGGAGAAAGAGATCGTTGCTCCAGAGCCCACTCCCTTAAGAACAGCGCGGATTCCGACAGAGGGGACAGTGGCTCGAGTCCTGCCGATGGGGAGGGAGTCTCAGGGTCCAGTGCCTGACCAGGGTGGGCAGGATTCAGGAGCAAGATGGTCCCGGCAGGCAGGTCAGTGTGGAGGAGGAGCAGGACCCTACAGGACCCGCCCACCGTCAAGCTCACCTCTCCCCAGGCTTTCTCTGACTGGACCGGAAATATGTGTCAGAGGGAGGAACGCGTGAACTCTGATGTGTGTGGAGGTTGGGGATACAGGAAGGAAAGAGGGTAGCGAGCTACAGCTGCGAAGCGATGGAGACAGATGCCTGCTTAGCTCTGAACCCTGCGCAGAACCTGAGCCCCCTCCCCCAGCACTTCAAGGCCCGGGGGTGGGGGGAGGGGCAGGCTGGCTCACCACGCAGGTGTCCTTGCCGCCCTCCAGGTGTCCAGCACACAGCATGCACTCTGTCACCTCCTGGGGGTGGGCTGTGGCACACTTCTCATTGGGCAGGAGGGTGAGGTCCACACACTGGAGATCGTCTGGGTAAGAGACTGCGGGCCAGGGAGAGACGCGGCTGCGGCCAGACCCCACACCCTCAGCCCTCCTCCCTCAGACTCTCGAGTTCTGGTCCCCAGGCCCCTTCTCCCGCACACCCCAGTGCCCAGGATCTGCGGTGCACCGTCTGGACACCGGCATACACTCATCTGGCTTGACGCTGCCCCAGCCGGAGGCGTAGCAGGTGGTCCCCAGTTGGGGTTCCTTGGTGGGCAGACCCAGGACCTGCACGTCCTGTGTGAGCTGGACGGGCTCCTGCAGACGGAGCAGCATGAGGTCGTGGCTGTAGTCCTCTCCTGGCTGCCGGGTGTGGTTTTCCAGGAGGCTCAGGTTGAATCCCGGGTTTGGGAAGTCCTCACTGACACCGGCGAACTGGGCCGTGTCTTCGTCCTCAAACAGGTTGTGGCGACCTAGCCAAACCTGGTAATTTCTAGGGGAAGGAGAGGATGGAGACTTGAGAGTGGGGCTGGAGGTGGGGGAGGAAGGGCTTCCCTGTTGGCTCAGACGGTAAAAGAACCTGCCCGCAATGCGGGAGACCCGGGTTCAGTCTCTAGATTGGGAAAATGCCCTGGAGAAGGGCATGGCCACCCATTCTAGTATTCTTGCCTGGAGAATTCCACAGACAGAGGAGCCTAGCGGCTGCAGTCCACGGGGTCCCAAAGGGTCAGACAGGACTGACAAGCAAGCAATGGGGGAGGAAAGGGAGACGGAGCAGGAGAACATGAGGAGGGGTCCAAAGAGAAACAGAAAAGGGGGGTGGTGAAAGAGAGAGAGACGGGAAAGACAGAGTCACAGAAAACAGAGAACAGTGAGCGCAAAAATAAGAGAATGTGATAATGTCACAGAGACAAAGAAACGGAGTGAAAAAGAGCTTGGAACAGTAGAGGCGATGGGAAAGAAGGGGGAGAGAGAGACCACAGCGGAGATAAGGAAGAGACGGAGACGGTGAGAAATAGACCAAAAAAAAGAGGAAGGGAGGGCAAGGACGGAAGGCGCAAGGAGAGCGAAAACGGGGCCACAGGAGGAGGGAAGAAGAGAGAATGAGGAACAGAGGCAGAGGAGGCGAGCGGGTGAGGGCGGGAGGGGAGGGAGGGGGAGGGGCCTGGGACCAGGTCAGCTGCCGCGGAGGCTCCGGGGCTGGTTCCCTAGCGGGCAGGTGGCCTGGCCCCCGGCCCAAGGTCGGCTTCCCCTTCCTGCCCCAGCTCCCTCCCTCCCTCTTCTTCTTCCTCCTTCCCTCCACTGCCCCCGCCTCCCCAGCTCCAACTGACACCAGCCCTTCTCTGTGTTCCCTTAGAGCCACCCCTCTATGCACGGATAGGGACAGTCTCTTCCGTTTCTCTGGGGAGGAGGCGTGCTCAATAGTGATGGAAGAGGGACGGAGAGAGAGAGAGACAGAGACAGAGAGAGAGAGACAGAGACAGAGACAGAGAAAGAGACAGACAGACACAGAGACAGAGACAGACAGACAGAGACAGAGTCAGAGACAGAGACAGGGGGAGACAGAGAGAGACAGAGAGATGGGTGGCAGAGCAGAGAGATGAAGGGTGACACATAGGTGATAAAGATGGTAGCAGAGACCTTGAGGTGGACAGAGAGATGGACAGGGAGAGAGACAGAGATGGAGACAGAAGAGAGAGGGAGACAGACATAAATCGTCATCACAGACACACAGAACCAGTTAGTGAGAGACTGACAGGACAGAGGGAGACGTAGAAAGACAGAGGAACAATTAGGAGGACTGATGCAAGAGAGCCAGGCCACCGTGGAGCAGGCTTCCCTGGGGTCATCCAGTCCCAACCCTGCCTCCCTCGCCCTGTGACCCTGGACCACGACCCCCTCCAACCCTCGTCTCTGCCTGAGGCCCCCAGCCTCCCCTGAGGTTATTCGAGCACCGGCGCGTGTGTATGTGTGTGTGTGTGTTAGTTACTGAGTTGTGTCCAACCCTTTGCGACCTTGAGGACTGTAGCCCGCCAGGCTCCTCTGTCCATGGAATTCTCCAGGAAGGAATACTGGAGCGGGTTGCCATTCCTTTCTTCAGGGGATCTTCCCGACCCAGGGATGGAACCCAGGTCTCCGGCATTGCGGACAGACTCTTTCCCATCTGAGCCACCAGGGAAGCCCACCCGAGGGTCAGTGCTGGCTGCTTAATCCTGTGTACACGGGGACCCCTCCAGACCCCCTGCCCCTACTCACTCGCTCTTGCAGTGAGCAGCTGTGAGCACCCACTGGGGGGCCACCAGGACGCCCCCACACTGAAAGGTGCTGAAGTGGTATATAGCCACCTGCCAGGGCTGGGAATGCTTCTCACACTCCTGGCCTACCCAGCCTCCCCTGAGGTTATTCGAGCACCGGCGCGTGTGTATGTGTGTGTGTGTGTTAGTTACTGAGTTGTGTCCAACCCTTTGCGACCTTGAGGACTGTAGCCCGCCAGGCTCCTCTGTCCATGGAATTCTCCAGGAAGGAATACTGGAGCGGGTTGCCATTCCTTTCTTCAGGGGATCTTCCCGACCCAGGGATGGAACCCAGGTCTCCGGCATTGCGGACAGACTCTTTCCCATCTGAGCCACCAGGGAAGCCCACCCGAGGGTCAGTGCTGGCTGCTTAATCCTGTGTACACGGGGACCCCTCCAGACCCCCTGCCCCTACTCACTCGCTCTTGCAGTGAGCAGCTGTGAGCACCCACTGGGGGGCCACCAGGACGCCCCCACACTGAAAGGTGCTGAAGTGGTATATAGCCACCTGCCAGGGCTGGGAATGCTTCTCACACTCCTGGCCTCCGACGATCCGGGACTGAATGGGGAGCACAGCGCCTGCGGAGGGGTTGCTCCGGGTCAGGTGGGGATGGGGGCAACGCAGAGGGGCAAAGGGCCCTGGCTGTGGAATTGCAGGGCCATGGGAGTGCCTGACCAGAGCTGGGGGGGGGGTGCCCTGAGGACATGGGCCAGGGGCCGTGGGAAGGGCCTGAATTCTGGGGACCATCCCTGGGGTGGTGGGGTGGTGTTGGAGGCCGGTCCTGGGTGTGTAGACTGCAGAGCACAGAGCTGACCCTGGGGATTAGGGAGGGAATGACAAGACAGCGTGTGCAGCAGGCATCTGGTGTGGGGGTTGGATGGCCTGGCTTCTTGGATTGGAGGAGAGGCTCTGGGCTCTGGGAGGGGAAACAGAGAACTAAAGGCCCCAGGAGGCTGAGTCCGAGGCTGTGGGAGGAAGGATTTGGAGGATGAAAGGGCTCCCAGGCTGATGAAATGGTTAGGGCAAGGGCTACTGTCTGGGGCTCTGGAAAGAACGCAGACTTGCGGATTCAGGTTAGAGGGGCCAAGAAGAGCATCCGAATCTGGGGACTCCTGGATTGGGGCTGGGAGATATGGGAGAATCTGGGGTTCTGGATCAAAGAGTGAATGAAAGGATTAGGTTGGGAAAGGAGTCCTGTGAGGGTCAGAGTCCTGCAATCCAGGAATGACAAGAGGAGTTACAGCTCTGGAACCAGGTTGGGGTCAGATTGGGAGGGAGCTTGGGAGGAGGGAAGGTGGAATGGTGGTCATTTTGGATTCAGGTGATTCTCGTGGGGATGGGGCTCATGGTCTGGGGACCTGGGGTTCTCCTAGGGGCAGGGCCAGAACAGAAATGAAGGGGAAGTCATGCCAGGGGCCAAGCGGCTGTGGGGACACAGAACTCACTTGATGGGGGAGGTTTTAGAATCAGATGTTGAGGTATCTTGGGGCAGGACAGCTGGGCTGAGAAGGTGTGTGTTGGGATCTTGAAGAGATGGCAGGGGGTCCCAGAAAACCAGAGCTGGGTGGGAGGAGTTCAGCTGGAGAAGAGCTGGCGCGTGGGGGAGGGCGGAAATCCCACATGGAAAGAGGCATGTGGTTGTGCGTTCTAGATATTTTTCCTGGTGGGGTGAAGGCTGGGGGTGTGGGGTGGAGGTTCTGGAACAAAGAGGGGAGGAAGAGATGCTTCCCAAACCCCCCACACCAGATGGGAGGCCCACCTGGTCACAGACCAAAAAGTCTGTTTTCGAAGAAGCATCAGTGTCTAGTTGGAATTCGGGGATCCTGGGGGGCTTAGGGGGCATCAGATGGCAAGACCGGAGGAGCCAGTTGAGAGCTGACAGCTGGATGGGGAGAATCGCCAGGGTGTGGTAGAACCTGGGGATTCAAGAGCCAGACCATTTGGCCATAGAGAACTAGGGAGAGCAGTGGGGACTTGGGGTCCCAGCGTCCAATAGGGTTGGGGCTGCTCCCTGGAAGAGACAGACAGACATGGATGGGGATCCGCCCCCAAAGTGGATGGGGGCAGGGATCTGAGTGGGGAAGAGGAGGAAACCCTGCTTATTTCCCAGGAGGGAGGAAGGACCTGGTGGGAGCAAAGTGACAGTGAGGAGTGACAGGCTGGATTTTAGGGTGGGGCTGGGAGAGATAAGAAAGAGCCTGGTATCCTGGTCTGGGCTGGACGGGGTTGGAGGGGCCAAGGCTGAGGTGCCAGGTGGGAGGGGAAGGAGTTACGGAGCAGGGATGGCGGGGACAGCTGGAGAATCAGGGCCCAACCCCACCCTCCCCCATCTTCCCCACTGTCTCACCGGTCCCTGCCAGGGACAGGGCAAGGCACAGAACTGGGAACCACATGGTGTCCAGGGGCAGGCAGGCGCTGAGCTAGGAGCTGGGGAGCCTCCCCGAAGGAGGATTTTAAAGCCCTCCTCCCCCTCCCCAGGGCTCCACCCCTGCCCTGCTGGCACCCAGATGCTGGCTCAAGCCCTGCCCCTGCTTCCTGGGGGCTGGACAACCTTCTCCCACCCCGAGAGCTGTAGAACGGATGGGACACTGAGCACCTGTTCCTCTGCAGGCCCTCAATCATGCTGGAAGCATTCCTGCGGCCAGAAGCCAGCCGGAGCAGGGCCTGGAGCTTGCCCGTGGGGCCAGAGCCGGTGAGCAGAGGCGGAGTGGGGTGAGTGGGGGCAGGAACAGGATGGTGGAGGAACCACTGACTTCCACAACCAAGCCCCAGATACCTTAACCCCACATAAGGCTATGTACCCCCAAGACCCAATGCACCCTCAAATACCAGCAGTGGGGTTCTGATTCCTTTCTCCCCGAACCTCTTGGAGCCAAAGATGCCAATTTCTCAGCTCCCAGCAACCTTCTGAAACCTAAGTCTGGGCTTTCAGAAGGCCCTGACTCTTGCATTCCCAGGTTTGGAATCCAGGTCCCTAAATCTATGGTTCCTTTCATAATAAAGTCTTAGGTACCCATCACCAAATCCTGGCATCTCCAGATGCAGAAATATGACATTTCAATGGTTTCCAGAGTGATTTCCCATCATCTCAAAATCTAATGTCCCCTGCCCCAGACAATGGGAGGGTTCCATTATCCACCTCCTCCTGGTTTCCCAAGTCTGGATGCTCAAAGTCATGTCCTCCAAAATCCCAGAGATCCTGGAATACCTGCCTTCCAGGATCAAGAGATCTTTTCCACAAATTCCAACCTGCCCTCCTCTCCATAAAATATTTAGGTATCAGGAGGCAGGTTCATGTGTTCCAACATTTGGTGACCTTGGGAAAAAAATCACATTTGGGGGATCAGGAACTAGATTCAAAGCAGCTCACGGGGGCCCAACCTCTGCTGCATGTCAGGAACCTGCCTAAAGAAAGGAGAGTCTTTGCCTTTTTGCCATGGCTACCAGGAAGCCCAGAACTCAATCTTGAAGAAAAGGAAGTCATTCTCGACTATCTAGTGTGTACTGCGTCCTTTCACTGGGGTCCGGAAATACAGAGTCTTTTCTCAGTGCCAGAGACTATTCAAATCAGTCCCTATGAATCACATCATTTAATTCTAAGGACAGCAACATGAGATGGGGAAAGCCAGGCTGACGGAGGTGGGATCTTTGGCTCAAGATCAAAAGGTGCTGAATGAACAGAGAGAGTCCTGCTTCATGTCGTTTCTTCTCACCTAAAGATCAGGGCAGTGGGTGAAAAGGACCAGGATCTGGTGGCTCTGCTTTCTCCTCCCAGTCTCTGGCCCCTCTTTCCATTAATCCCCAGAAGTAAGTTGCAGAAACTTCCACAGAGAAGCTTGCATCAGTGTTTTCTGTTATTTTGGTGTCAAGCAGGTGACCATGAGCACCGGCTCTGGTGTCAGCCAGGCAAGTCCATGGCTAACCTCTGGGCCTTGGACCAGGTCTTGGGGGGATGGCCCAGTTCCGTTCCAGGTCAGGATGGGGCTGCTGGGACACAGGTAGTAGGCCCAAATGGTCAGTTCCTCTTCATGGTTTCCTTGATCCACTCCAAGTAACTGCAGACTTTGGTATAGACACCAGGCTTGGTGGTCGTGTCAAAGGGACATCACCCCAGGACACAATGCCCTGCAGGACACCCCCACAGACCAAAGGTCCCCCAGAGTCGCCCTGTGGGAAGAAGAGGAAGCTTGCATGGGAACCCATTCCCACCTTCACCACCATTCAGAATCTCAAACAAAACCCAATCCACCTCCACCCCCATGCAAACCCATCCCAGCTCAACTCAGGAGGACTCAATTTAATCCAAACCAATCGAACCCAACCTCAACCCAACACAGCTCAGTACAACCCATATCCAACTGCACCCCTCACCCAGCAACCCAACCCGACCCCCCACCTTTGCCATTCAAAATCTAACCTAACCCACGTCCATCCTCACTTGCAACGCAACTCAGCCCCAATCTTCCCGTCTTTTGCATCCCAAACAAAATTCATCTTCATCCTCCATTCAACCTCAATATATTTCCCATCTGAAAACAAGCCAAACTCATACCCATCCTCAGCGGCCAGCCCAAACCACACCATCCACCTCAAACACAACCCAAACCCATCACCTCTCTAAGCCCATCTCCCACCTCACCTCCATCCTAAGGGCCCTTCATTCTCCCTTCCTCAAACCTATCCTCAGCATCTTCCCTGGCCCACAGCAAGCAAAACCCGCCCCCCTGTTCCAACTCCCAAACCTGTTTCCCCGCCCTTTCCCTTCCTTCCGTGGCTCCCTGTCAGCTCTGACCTCACAGGAGTCGGTGCCGCCGCCCTCCACGCCCGCACACACCATGGCGTCCATCAGGCACCCTGGATAGTCCTTGTTACAAGACGCGGTGGAGACAATGCTGATGTTGGCACAATGCAACGTATCTGGGAGTCTCACTGCAGAGGACAGTACAGTTAGAGCGAATCTGTAAAATTTCAGGCCCTTGTCCCCTCCGCCTGAGAGCCCTGGAGAATAAGGTCCTCGAGGGAGGCCTGACAACCAGTTCCATCCTTTTACGCACGCACCTTGTGACTCGGGGCTCCCTGTGGCCCCAGGCTCCTTGTTAGCCACCAGGCCCCAGCCGGAACCACGCAGGCCTCGCCGGCCTGGGGGCAGCGCGCGGGCAGCGGGACCGGGCGCACTTCGGCGGTGACACGCACGGGTCGGGTTAGACGCAGTAACATCAAGTCGTGGCGGTGGTTCAGCGCTTCGTATCGCGGATGTGGGACGATGCGAGAAACAGTCCGCAGTTGCTCCGGGCCATCGCGCTTGCGCAGATTGTGCTCGCCCAAGCGCACTCTCATGAAGCTGTGCGGGCGAGTGGTTACCAGCAAGGGGAGTGAGGAGAGGAGAGAAATATCAAAGGGCGGGTAACTCAGGGTCCCCAGACCCTTTGGGAATCTGGAGATCCTGTTACCCTTTCCCTAGGGCCCTGGAGCCAATAGTTCCAACCTCTGCCTCTCAGAGACCAAGATGCCAAAGTCATACACACAGCTGGAACTCAATCCCCCGGTTTCAGCTCTTTTAATTTTTTTTTCTCCCTCAGAATCTACGGTTCTCAGATTCCTAGACCCTCCCGCCACACCACCTCAGGACCCTAAGCTTTCATACCGGGTTTGGCAGTGGGCTGCAGACAGCACCCATTGTGGCGAGATGAGGGAAGCACCGCAGTTGAAGCGTCCACGTTCGAAGAGGGCCACCTGCCATGGCTGGGAGTGGGGCACACACTCCTCACCCCTCCGCACCTTGTCACTGTCGTCCTGGGCCACTGAGAACGGAGAGAGAGGCGATCCCTAAGGAAAGAGTCCTTTCCCTTGCACCCTACACCTTCCTTGCACCCTGCCCTCACCACACATTTTCCAGATATCGCCTTCCCCCAAATTCTTAAGATGTCCCTGTTGTTGTCTTTGCTGTTGTTTCGACCAGTGGCAAGCAGAATTCCCCAGCCAGGGACCAATCCGTGGCCCTTGCAGTGGAAGCCCCAGATCTTAACCACTGCACCGCTAAGGAAGTTCACTGCCTTTGTTTTTGCCCCTGCTATTGATTTTTAAGCACAACTTTCTCTCTAGCTTTTACAACAGCTACTTTAAACCAAAAAAAAAGGGTTTTTTTTTTTTGGCCGAGTTTCCCCACCAGGGCTTGAACCAGGGTCCCCTGTGGTGGAAGCACAGAGTCTTAACCACTGGACAGCCAGGGAAATCTCCAACTGCTGCTTGTTCCCTCCAGAACCATGTCCCTGCCCTTTGCCTCCACCCATTTGATACAGGACTCTGGGAGCGAGGACAGGGAGAGGACAAGAGGGCAGGAAGCTGTCTGTGAGAGGAAGTGGAGACAAGAATGATAGATTCAGGTCCAGACACATGGTCACTTGGAACCAGCCATTCAAGGTCACCGACTGAGCTGTCACAGCCATCAAAAAGACGTGGCCTCTCAGTATGTATGACACAAGTCTTGGCTCCAGAGTCTGGACATCTCAGCCAAACGCAGCGTCTTACAAGGACACAGATGTGGCCACACAAGGTCATGGGCAAACATAGGGACACAGTCAGTTTTCTAAACGTAGGAACTGCCAACACTTTAAGCTGAAATCCATTTGCACATATGTGGGTTGCAGCTCTAAGAATCACAGCACAGAACTCCATGTGTGTTTGTGAGTAGGGATAGTTAGGACGCCAGCATGTGGATGTACGTTTGTGCATACACACACATTTATAGACACAGATTTGGACATAGAAGCTCAGATCAAGTCTCCTGTGTGGATCTGCATATACAAGGTCACAGGTTTGCATACTTGCACATGGGGTCTGAACAACAAAATGAAATCTAACAAGGGTACACAGGAAGAGACACCAATACACACTCAGGTCCCCAAAGACTGGTCACCAACATGAGTCTATAGTGTAGTGGTTAAATCTGAAATGATAGAGTAAAAACTCCTGTATTCAAACATATTATCTGTAAGACTTTGAGAAAATTGACCTCTCTGTACCTCTATTTCCTCATCTGTAAAATGGGATTGTTCTAAGAATTAAGTGGGAGAGAGTGCAAGAGAGAGAAAGAGAGAGGGTGTGTATGATGCCTGGCAGATTGTAACTGCTTAATAAATATTTAAGTGAAGTAGCTCAGTCATTCTGACTCTTTGCGACCCTGTGGACTGTAGCCTACCAGGTTCCTTCCTCCATGGGATTCTCCAGGCAAGAATACTGGAGTGTGTTGCCATTTCCTTCTCCAGGGGATCTTCCCAACCCAGGGATCGAACCGGGGTCTCCCGCATTGCAGGAGCCACCAGGGAAGCTAAAGGACATATAGATTTACTTATGCAGGCACACATGTGGATGTTAAGTCATCGACACAAATTTAGCCAAGGAAGCCAGACGTATGTGCAAATTCACATAAAGATGGTCAAGGTCAAAACTGTGATTCCTTCTCAAGCTACTTTGTGGAGATTCAGAGTTATAGAACCAACCCAGAGGGCCAGAATTGAAATGTGAACCCGCTAGATCAGACCCAGGGAGACATGGAACACAGAGGTGGCATTCAAGGTCAAAGACACATTGCTGGAGACACAGGCAGCGAGGGCAGGACACATTTATCCATCTCTAGATCAGCTTTCAAGTCACTGCCTTGGTGTTCAAGGTCACTAACTGCGTTTCACAGTTGGGGACTGGGTTCACACGTGTGGTCAGGATGTAGACACATAGGGTAACCCGTGCACACACACACACTCCCCCCACCCACACTGCACTGTGCACAAGTACATGGACAGGGAGGGTCAAGGTCGTGACCCTCTGCGCTGGGCAATGGGATATGTCCCCTCAAGGTGACAGCTCCCTAGGCACAGAGAGACACATACCAGGGCGCCTTCACACAGCCATACCAAATGACCACACGCTACGGGTCAGGAACTGGGCCAAGGGCCCTGGCCAGATCGGGGGCTGGGGGAGAACGCGGATGTGGTAGACAAGGGGCTTAACACGGGAAGGGTGGGGTTGTCCTACGGAGAAGGTCGGAGGGTGCGGGCTGAACAGCTGGGCACCGAGGCTGCACCTGGCCAGTCGAAGCTGGAGGAGGGTGGAGGCCCCAGTCGGGTGCAGCGGGCAGGTGGGGGGATGGGGTGGGGGCAGAGAGGAGGGAGCCTGGAGAGCGCCAGAGGGGAGGCTGGCAGCGGGGTTGGGGGGAGGTCTGAGGGGCCCCCAGGAGTGAGGGTCATGTGGGGAGAGGTTAATTACAGTCCACCTTCTGCTTGTCCAGAGTAGAGGCATCAGGTTACACTTAATTTCTCCATGGGAGGTGGCTGAACCTGGTCTGGAGTTCTCCTGTCACCTGGGGTCACCTTGACCGAGAGGCTACCCCTTTCTGAGTCACAGCCCCCTCCCCTGTCAAATGAGGGTAGTAGAGCCCACCCATGGGGCTTCCGCAGGGGCTCAGCAGTAAAGAATCCATCTGCAATGCAGGAGATGCAGGAAGACGTGGGTTCGATCCC
>SJXQ01012377.1:125208-152057 GCA_006408695.1 Aepyceros melampus
GGGGGGGTGGGTTCTGCAGGGTGGGCTCAGACCTCATAGCTGCCCAGACATGACTTAGGTCTGGGCAGTGGGAGGAGGGGGGTTGGAGCCAGAGGGAGGGACAGGGCTGGGGTGGCTGGAATGAGGGAGAAGGGGGTGGATGCGGCATCCTTCTGCCCTGCTCTGCGGCCTCACTTCTTGTCTTGTCCTGCTTGAGGTTAGGCAGAGATGACCTAGTTATTTGGGGATGAATCCAAGAGTGAATGTGTCTGTGTTTGGCAGTGGTTGTGGGGGTTAAGTCATATCATGGAGACGCCTCCAGCCTGGCAAGTGGGAAGGGTTTGGAACGGGGGCTCCATGGGTGTGAACCCAGGCTGGGGTGGGGGGTGGAAAGAGGCAGAGACCACGAGATGCAGAGATAGGCAAAGAGACTGGGACCAGAGGCAGAGAAATGAAACCCCAGAAGGGTATAGGGAGAGACAGAGAGCGAGATGGGCTTCCCTGGGGGCTCAGCAGGTAAAGAATCCTCCTGTAATGCAGGAGACCTGGGTTCAGTCCCTGGGTTGGGAAAATCCCCTGGGGAAGGGAACAGCTACCCACTCTGGTATTCTTGCCTGGAGAATCCCATGGACAGAGGAGCCTGGTGGGCTACAGTCCATAAGGTCACAAACAGTCAGATATGACTGAAGCGACTTAGCTGCAGCAGCAAGGTCACAGAGTCTGGGAAAGATGGAGGTGGACAAATGGGCAGAGATGGACAGATACAGAGCACGAGAGCGTTGGAAACAAAGTGAAAGGTAGATGCTGAAAGACACACATCTCAGGATAATAATGATTAAAAACAAAAAGATCTAATAGTTATATATCAATTTTTACTAGATGCCTTCATAACATTTTTACGCATACCAGCTAGTTTTGATCGTCACAATAATCCCACGAGGTACCCGTTATTATGCTTAATTTTATGAAGGTGGAAAGGGAGGCACAGAGGTCAATTGGCTAACCCAAAGTCACATAGCAAAGTGGCGGCGAATCCAGGCATCGAATCCAGAGCCCGCATCTTGAGCTCTCTGCCTGCAGCCTCCTTCATGCACATTAAGAAACAGAAGCTGAGGGATGGGTGTGCTGTCTCGGGACACAGGTCATGGGGGTTCAGGATACACCTGGGTCCACAGCCCCCTCACCTGAGCCATCTGCCCTCATCCCACCTGCAGCTGAGGGGCAGCCTCAGCCAGAGAAGATGTAGAGCATCACTGGGGAGGGAATGAGATGCTGCCACACCAGCCCCAAGTACCCCTCTCACTGCATAGCTGGAAGAGCAAGCCCCTCCCCCTCCCATAGCCGGAGCTAAGAAGAGAATCTTAAATCTCCTGGACACAGTGGAGGCTGGCCACCTGCTTACAGATGTCATCTGCTCTAAGGCCCAAAGCGGCCCTGACATTTTCAGGGGCGTCTGTCCCAGCCCTTAGGGTAGCACTCCCCCATTCTTTTGGGGACCAGGGACCAGTTTCACAGAAGACAATTTTTCCACAGACCGGGCGTGGGGTGCGGGGAGGGTGGTTTCAGGATGACTCAAACGCGTTACATTTATTGTGCATTTTATTTCTATTATTATCCCATCAGCTCCACCTGAGCTCATCAAGCATTAGATCCTGGAGGTTGGGGACCCCTGCCTTAGGGAATTCACTCCCAAGTTCTTCCCGGTAAACTCAGGAAACGCCTTCAGACTGGCTCGGAACCAACTTGAGGGTGGCGGGCGGAGGGGTTACCCCTGTTTCATTCAATAACTAAAACCACATTGGCATAGATTGTATTCCCTGAAGAGAAGTGGTTTTTCTCCGCTTATCAAGGGCGATGGGGGATTCTGTGGGAAAACTACCTGCTGAAAGCATCTCCCCTTCCTGCTTCTCTCCCGGGGGCAAAGAGAGGCCAACACCTGGGGTGGGGGTCCACCTCGAAGCAGGGACCACAGAGACAGGGATTTGGGGAGGGGTGAGAGTGTTGGAGCCTGGAGAACTATGGAGGCCACAGCCTGCCCACTTGTGAGCTGGGAGATGGCTGTGGGTGTGGGGACCACAACTGGGGCGTCTCCTGGACACTTCACAGCGACAGGGGCTGGGGCTGGGGGGATCTCAGTGAATGTCAAAGGAGCAGAAGTTAAGACAGTAGCCCTCATGGGACTTCCCTAGTGGTCCAGCAGTTAAGACTCCATGCTCTCAATGCAGGGGAGCTGGGTTCAGCCTCTGGGCAGGGAACTAGATACCCCACGCTGGAATTAAGAACTCAAATGCCGCAACTATAGATCCTGAGAACGGCGACTAGGACCTGGCACAGCCAAAAAAATGCAGTGAGTAGCCTCCATGGACCAGAGGCCTGGACATTTCTCTTTTTCCCACTATTTTCAAGCTAAGTTATGTCATCCCCCTGCAGAAGAAAATGGGGCCCTGCAAGTGACAGACATTTCCTGCCAGACTGGTGGGATATGGGGTTGGGGGAGGACCAGTGGGCTTGAAGCAGATTAAAACCCATTTCGATCTTCACTGCCCAAACAGCAGCAACCATCGGCGTCTATTGGGCACTTAAAATGTGGCCAGTGTGTGGTTAAAGAACTAGCTTTCACTGTTTAGTTAATTTCAGCGAATTTCAGCGTAAATGCCAACACTTGGTTCAATTATTGGGAAAGTTTTAAGTTCCTTTGGAACCAGCCGGGTACCTGAATCCACCTTTTCAACTCTTTAAGTTTTACAGGCTCTAAAATAAAGACCTAGAATTCCAAATGAAAATTTAGCATTCTAGTGGAGATGCTGCTGTAGGTGTGAGTCACCGGATTTTTAGTTTTCTAAAATTTACTTTCTTTATTTTTGTCTGTGCTGGGTCTTCGTTGCTGCTTGAGAGATTGTTCTAGCTCCAGTGAGTGGGGACTACTCTCTAGTAGCTGTGCTCGGGGCCTCTCATTGGGGGTGGCTTCTCTTGTTGCGTAGCAACAGTAGCTACTAGAAATTTTTAAAGTACTTAGGCAGTTGCTGCTATATTTTGATTGGACAGTGCCGGTGTGGAGGGAATAGGAATCAAAGACTAGCAACACAAAAAGCTTAAGCACTATGTAAACTGGTGTGACTGGGGACGTGAGATGGATGTGAGAATTGGATCATAAAGAAGGTTGAGTGCCAAAGAATTGATGCTTTCGATTTGTGGTGCTGGAGAAGACTCTTGAGGGTCCCTTGGACTGCGAGGATATCAAACCAGTCAACCCAAAGGGAAATCAACCCTTGAATATTCACTGGAAGGACTGATGCTGAAGCTAAAGCTTCAATACTTTGGCCACCTGATTCAAAGAGCTGACTCACTGGAAAAGACCCTGATGCCGGGAAAGATTGAAGTCAGGAGGAGAAGGGGGTGACAGAGGGTGAGATGGTTGGATGGCATCACCGACTCAGTGGACATGAGTTTGAGCAAACTCTGGGAGATAATGAAGGACAGGGAATCCTGGCATGCTACAGTCCATGGGTTTGCAGAGGCGGACATGACTGAGTGACTGAAGGACAACGTGACGGGGACCAGTGAGTTTCTTTTTTTTCCGGGCTGTTTTGGCATCTACGAGTTTCACTGATCTAAAAAAAAAAAAGCTCTGAAAATGGCAGATCTTTTGTCTGGGCTGATCCACAAATAGCCTTCAACTGTAGGAGAGACCTCTCTAAGGCATATACCTGATCCAAAGACTCCTGATCACACTCAGAATAGAAATTAGAAAACTTACCAGGACCCAAAGGCCCAACCACACTCTATGCGCCTTTGTTCTAGGTTTTCCACAAACGTTAATTCAATGTCCTCACTATCCTATGAAATAGTGAGTGTTATCACCCCCACTTTACAGATGAAAAAATTATACACAGAGCAGCAGAGTCATGTGCAGTTGATCAAGCTGGGAAGATCGCCTGGGGTAGGACATCGGTTGCAGGTGGGTTTGAAGATGGGCTTCTCAGGTGGCACTAACGGTAAAGAACTCGCCTGTCAATGCAGGAGACGTAAAAGACGCAGGTTTGATTCCTGGGTTGGGAAGATCCCCTGGAGGAAGGCATGGCAACCCACTCCGGTATTCTCCCCCAGAGATCCCACGGACAGAGGAGCCTGGGGTGGGAACGATGCTCCAGTCCGTGGGGTCGCAAAGAATCGGACACAACCGTGCGACCGAGCACTGGTCGGCAGGCGAGCTGGTCACCTTCAGAGCTGGAATTTAGACCTCGCGCCTCTCTGTGCCCAACGACTGTGCAACACTGCCCCCTTGTGGATCCGGAGACACACACGGAGAGAGTTCAGAGGTTGGGAGGGGGTCAAGGACAAAGGCGGGACCCCAGGGTCTCTTGCGTCGGTCGGCCTGGGCCCCGCGGCACCCAGCTATGGACCCAGACATCGGAGCAGAGGAGGCAGGTGCAACCTCGACTGGTGACGGGAGCAGGGACCGCCACCTGAGCTTTGCCCCTGGTGAGCTCCGAGCCTTGCACTCTGTGAGCTGGAGTCTTGATCCTGTCCTTGGGTGTGTCAGGAACTAAAAAGAAGGGCTCAGAAATCTGACCTCTGGAGTCAGATTTGCTCCAGCAAGAGCTTGGGTGAGCAGCTGAGTGTTTCTGGTCTTAGAGGTCAGCCACTGTTTTCTCCAATTATTGCTGCTAATACAATGAGTCCGAGAGGACTCGGTTTATTTATTTACTTTATCTCTGTTTATTTATTTACTTTTTGGTCACACCGTGTAGCTTGTGGGAGCTTAGTTCCCAGACCAGGGATCGAAGCCAGGCCCTCAGCAGTCAAAGTGCTGAGTCCTAAACCACTGGACCTCCAGGGAATTCCCATCTCTGTTTATTCTTGAATCATGGTGACCCTGGGTGTCTTCCAGAACCATGTTCTCTGTGCACCCAAATACCCAGAAATGATCATGCTAAAATAATGAGGATAATAAATCCCTCCCATGCATTGAGTGGGCTTCCCTCATAGCTCAGTCACTAAAGAATCTGGCTGCAACGCAGGAGACCTGGGTTTGATTTCCTGGGTTGGGAAGATTCCCAACCAGAAGGAAATGGCAACCCATTCCAGTATTCTTGCCTGGAAAATCCCATGGACAGAGGAGCCTGGCGGGTATAGTCCATGGGGTCGCAAGAGTTGGACGTGACTTAGAGATCAAACCAGCATACACTGAGTGGTTCTAATCATTGTTTCACTTGTGTTATTGTTCTTAATCTCAGGGGATAAAATTATGAGCCTGTCTTTTTACAAAAGGAGAGATAGGTTCAGAAATGTGATTTACCCCATTACAAAAGGAAATCAGTTTTTCTCAGAAAACTCCTCGCTGGCTATATTTGTTAGGGTGGCGGGGGAGGTGAAAACAAAGTCCTTTGTTTTTACATACTTGGGGGAACATGTTAACACTAATGGTTACCATATGCTGAGTGCATGCTCTGTGAAATTATTTCCGCAGCTTCACTCAGATTAACTTGCGAATGTGCCCATTACCCATAAGAAGTCGCTACTATTGTCTGTCTCCACTCTAAGCGGGGAGAAACCCAAGCGAAGAGAGATTAAAGTCACCTTCCGAGGCCATCACAGAAACAAATAGCTGGATTTGAACCCAGAGAGAGTTGCATGAGAATCTGTGTGTGTGTGTGTGTACCTGTGTGTGTGTATAACGTCATTCCCACTTCACTTTTCAAAAGTAGAAACAAGTAGATTTATTTAAATAAAAATAGATTTATTTATCTATGTGGCTGGGTCAAGCCTTAGCTGCTGCACACGTGGGATCTTCACTGTGTCCTGCGGGATCTTTCCTTGGGGAACAAGGACTCTGTAGTGGCGGCTCCAGGGCTTTACAGCACCCGGGCTTAGCTGCCCTGCAGCACGTGGGATCTTAGTTCCCTGACTAGGGATCAAACCGGAGTCCCCTGCATTGCAAGGCGCATTTTTTTTTAATATTGTGTTTTTTTGTTTTCATTTTCAAAATCGTTTATTTATTTATATTTATTTTTGGCTGCGCTGGGTCTTCATTGCTTTCTGCAGGCTTTCTCTAGTTGCGGCAAGCGGAGGCGACTCTGGAGTTGAGAGGCGCGGGTTTCTCTTTGCGGCGTCTTCTCTTGTTGCGGAGCACGGGGATTTCGGCCTGCAGCCTCAGTAGTTGTGGCGCACGGGTTTAGCTTTTCTGTGGCATGTGGGATCTTCGCGGAGCAGGGATCGAGCCCGTGTCCACCACGCTGGTAGGTGGATTCCTATCCACTTGTCACCAGGGAAATCTTCCAGGTGGATTCTTAACCAGTGGACCACCAGGGAAGTCTCTCCGACTTCATTTTTTAATAGGCATTGCTTCCACGTGGCACAGAAACAAAGTATGTTTACTAAAAACACACAGAATGATAAACCTCCATCGTGACCTTGCCGGCCTTTGATCCTGTCCTCACCCCTCTTCCAAGCATAACGACTAGAATGTCCTTCTTGGGTCATCTTCAGGGGTTTCACTGCACATGAACCATTAAACGCAGAGATGGCTTCTCATTTTTGCCTTGGTTTTAGCCACCAGGCTGGACTTCTTGAAAAGTAAGTTGTCTCCTGGTGTTCAAAACATCTAGTGAAATGAACCATTTAGATGCTGAGGAAACAAATTGAATTTGAGAAAGTCTAACTCTTGGGCCTACAGAAATGAACCGGGTCTTTGCTACATCTCTAGGGGAGATGATGAGTGTAAATAAAGAATAGCTCCTTATCTCATGTGACTGCTATCAAAGTGCATTATAAACAGAAAAGTTTCTGGAAATGGCAGTACACAGTTTATGAGAATTACAACAGATCTGCCTTTGTTTCTATTGTCTCTTTAAGGCTGGTCTAAGAGTCACAGGCAGCTAACAATAAGGGTACATGAGAAAAAAGATAAACAACATTTGATGAGTTCTTTTTCGTGATATAAGCATCAAAAAAACCTTATAATGCTGAGTTAGTTTCAAGGTTTGTGCAACACTGTTCAGATAATTACGTAAGTTATAAAACAATGGCTGGTGTGAAAATTACAGATGATTCATAATTATATCTATGAACACAAAGCTCTCTACTGGGAAGGCTTCCAGTCTGGGAGAACTCAGTGGGAGGCATTCCTCCACCCACGCCCAAGGGAGCTTGCCACTCATTCTGTGGTGACTGTTCTGTCGTTCAGGCGCTCAGTCCTGTCCGACTCTTTGTGACCCCATGACCTGCAGCACGCCAGGCTCCTCTGTCCTCCACTGTCTCCCAGAGCTTGCTCAATTTCATGTCCATCGAGTTGGTGAGGCTATCTAACCATCTCATCCTCTGTCGCCCCCTTCTCCTCCTGCCTTCAATCTTTCCCAGCATCAATGTCTTTTCCAATCAGTTGGCTCTTCGGATCAGGTGGCCAAAGCACTGAAGCTTCAGCATCAGCATCAGTCCTTCCAATGAATATTCAGGACTGATCTCTTTTAGGATGGACTGGTTGGATCTCCTGGCAGTCCAAGGGACTCTCAAGAGTCTTCTCTAGCACCACAGTTCAAAAGCATCAATTCTTCAGCGCTCAGCCTTCTTTATGGCTCAACTCTCCCATCTGTACATGGCTAGTGGAAGAAACCATAGCTTTGACTATACAGACTTTTGCTGGTGAAATGATGTCTCTGCTTTTTAATATGCTGTCTAGTTTCATCATAGCTTTCCTTCCCAGGAGCAAGCATCTTTTCACTTCATGGCTGCAGTCACCGTCCTGTGGGTGGAAAGAGAACACTGAAAATAGAACAAAGAAGACAGTGAAAAGTGCACACAGAGATCTGGAACAGTGATCACAACACACGTTCAGTGCAGAAGTATCTGCATTGTTGGTTGCAGTATGTGGGAACGTTAGTTAGGTCTAAAGCTCTAAAGTCATGTGGACTCATGAGTTGCAACAAGTGGGATCTAGTTCCCTGATCAGGGATTGAACTTGCACCCCCTGCATTGGGAGCATGGGGTCTTAGCTACTGGACCACCTGGGAAGCCCCCAAGTTTCAGGTTTGCAAGATGAAAAAGTTCTGGAGATCGGTCATACGACAATGGGAATGTACTTAGCACTACCGAAATGCACGCTTAAAAGTGCACAAGAGGGTACGGAATTGCACATTATATATTTTTACCACAAAATATTAAAAAAGACCTCCTGATGCTGGAGTCGGTTACAAATTTTTGACACATCATTTAGTTAGGTAACACGAGTTATAAAACAATGACTAAGAGTGCAAATTAGAGATGACTCTCCTGTTATCAGTGCAGGTAAATGATAGAGCCCCAAAGCTTCCCTGGCATATTTCTTAAGGTAGTTTTTAAAAGCTGTAAAAGCTCTGGGCAAACTCCTCACTGTGAAGATGGACAGTTTCACTCTTCTTTGTTTGATGCCCTGCAGGGGTGTTTTGGTAGAGTCAGTTCTTGACAGCTTTTCTTGAGTGTGTATGTGTGTGTTAGTCACTCAATCGTGTGACTTCTCACGACCCCATGGACTGTAGCCCTCCAGGCTCCTCTGTCCATGGGATTCTCCAGGCAAGAATACTGGAGTGGGTGGCCATTCCCTTCTCCAGGGGGCCTTCCTGACCAGGGATGGAACCTGTGTCTCTCAAGCCTCCTGCATTGGCAGGAGTGCCAATCACTATCGGCATTACCCCAGTGCCACTCAACGCCTTGACAGCAACATAGGAAAATGTCCACATCGGCTTCCTGTGGATGGTTGAATCACTATGTGGTTTTATTTTCTTCTTTCACATGCCTCCATATACTGTGTTCCTCTGTGTTCCACGTGTTCCTTACACGTGTTCCTCTGTGTAACTAAATAGTTGATGAGAGAATTTTTAAATAGAAGAGTTCCAAATCATAAATATAGGAGAGTGATAAAATTATAAAATCACCATTTTGCAACCCATAATGAAACAGTGCCTCTGGGCTATGGTCATGGTTGACTGCTAAAGGCAGTAGGTGGAAAGCAGATGGGAACTTATAGGGTCAGACTGACAACACTGGAATCCTAACATCACAAAGAGAAACACCTTGACAGCAAGTATCTTTTGATTTATTGTGACAGTAAAGACACGGCCACAGCTTTGAAATATTTTGCTCCCAGCTTGGACCTGAAGGAGATTGTGCTTTTTGCTCCAACTACCAGAGGATGGAGAAACATGTTAAATAGGCCTACGGGGAGCCAATCAGGAGAATCTGTGAGTCCAAATTTCCAGGATGAACAACCTGTTTTCATCAACAATAAACACATTGTTCAAGATTGGGAAAGGAGTATGTCAAGGCTGTATATTGTCACTCTGTTTATTTAACTTCTATGCAGAGTACATCATGTGAAATGCCTGACTGGATGAATCACACGCTGGAATCAAGATTGCCGGGAGAAATATCAACAACTTCAGATAAGCAGGTGATACTACTCTAATGGCAGAAAGTGATCTTCACTAAACAGCCTCTTGATGGAGATGAAAGAGGACAGTGAAAAAGCTGCCTTAAAACTCAACATTCCAAAAACGAAGAGAAAAGTGGAAACAGTGACAGATGTTATTTTCTTGAGCTCCAGAATCACTGAGGATGGAGGATGCAGCCATGAAACTAAAAGAAGCTTACTCCTTGGAAGAAAAACTGTGACAAACCTAGACAGCATGTTAAAAAGCAGACACATCACTTTGCTGACAAAGGTGCATACAGTCAAAGCTATGTTTTTTCCAGTAGTCATGTACGGATGTGAGAGTTAGACCCTAAAGAAGACTGAGAGGCAAAGAATTGATGCTTTTAAATTGTGGTGCTGGAGAAAACTCTTGAGAGCCCCTTAAACTGCAAGGAGATCAAACCAGTTAATCTGAAAGAAAATCAACCTTGAATATTCATTGGAAGGACGGATGCTGAAGCTCCAATACTTTGGCCACCTGATGTGAAAAGCTGATTCATTGAGAAAGACCCTGATGCAGGTAAAGACTGAAGGCAGGAGAAGAAGGGGACGATAGGGGTTGAGATGGTTGGATGGCATCATCGACTTGATGGAAATGAGTCTGAGCAAACTCCGGAAGACAGTGAAGGACGGGAAAGCCTGGCATGCTGTAGTCCATGGGGTTGCAAAGAGTGGGACTCTACTTAGTAACTGAACAACCACAATAGGAACTTTATCAGTAGGTAGAAATTTATTGTCAATTCATGCCAGTGCCCCATCAATCCCCGCCCCCACCCAACAGGCAAGCAGTATTCTGTTTGTTTCCACTGTAGGTTAGTTTTGCTTGCTGTTCATATAAATGGAGATATAAATACATCCCTTTTGTGTAAGGCGCTTTCATCTTGAGATTCAGTCAGTGGTAATTTGTTCCTTTCAATGGCATATCCCACTGCTGGACTCCACCACAGTTTCATCTATGGACCCCTGGGCTGCTTCCAGTCCTCTCCAAATAAAGCCGCTATGAACAACTGTCTGATGGTTTTTGGTTGCATTTCTCTCACGATTAAAGATGTTGCGATCTTTTCACTTGCTTTTTGCCCATTTGCCTATCTTTTGTGGTAAGTTCAATTCAGTCGCTCAATCATGTCCAACTCTTTGCGACCCCATGGACTGCAGCACGCCAGACTTCCCTGTCCAGCGCCAACTCCCCAGGCTTGCTCAAACTTTCTGTTGGAAAGTACACCTATCTTTGATTTTTTTTCTCTTAGGAATCTTGGACCTCCCTGGTGGTCCAGTGGTTAAGAATCCGCCTGCCAACACAGGGGGCGCTGTTTAGATCGCTGGTCCTGGAAGATCCCACCTGCTGCAGGGCACCTAAGCCTGCATGACACGACTGAGCCCGAGTGTTGCAAATACTGAAGCCTGTGTGCCAAGAGCCCCTGCTCTGCAAACAATAGAAGCCACAGCAACGAGAAGCCCGCGCAAGCGGCAAGAGGAAGCCTGTGCGCAGCCTAAATAAATAAATAAAATTTAAAAAGAAAGGGGTCTTGATACATTTTCTAATGCCCTTATTTAACTTCTGGTGGCTCAGACAATAAAGAATCCGCCTGCAATGCAGGAGACCTGGGTTCGATCCTGGGGTCAAGAACATCCCCTGGAGAAGAAAATGGCAACCCGCTCTAATATTCTTGCCTGGAGAATCCCACGGACAGAGGAGCCTGGTGGGCTACAGCCCATGGGGTCACAAAGAATCAGACACGACTGAGCAACTAACGCTTAATCTAACCTACACAGATGATCAACCTTCCCGTGTATATTCTTTTTCCGGGACTGCTGTAAAAGGTGTCATAAGCTGGGTGTCTGAAAACAACAGAAATTCATTCTCTTACAGTTCTGAAGGCCAGAAGTCCAAAGTCAAGGTGTCTGCAAGGCTGAGCTCCCTCGGAAACTCGGGGTGGAATCTTTCCTTGCCTCTTCCAGCTTCTGCTGGCAGCCGGCAGTGTTTGGCTTGCAGCTGCGCCCCTCCATCTCTGCCTCTGTCTTCACATGGCGTTCTCCCCAGTGAGTCTGTCTTCACATCCTCTTTCCTCTTCTCATAAAGACACCGGCTTTATTGGATTCAGGTCCACCCTACTTCGGTATGAACTCAACTAATTACATCTGCAGTGACCCTATTTCCAAATACAGTCACATTCTGAAGTACTGGGGGTTAGGACCTCGACATATCTTTCGGGGGAACACCACTTAACCCATAATATTATCGATACGGTGATCTGCCCCCCTCTCCCCCATTATGTCTAGGCACTCGCTGTCTTCATTTGGGCTGCATTCTCAAAGTGGTGGCATATTTTTCTCTGCACCAACTCTGGGGCAGACGCTGGGCAGGAGGTGGCATTGTCATCTCGGTGTTACCTGTAAGGAGTTTGATTCCATCCGCCGCTCAGACGGGTCGAGGAACTTGCTCAAAGTTAGCGGAGGAATTGGTGCTCAGAATCCTAAGGCTCCAAAAAAGTCCGGCCACGTTCACGGCTTCCCCTAGGCGTTTCCTCAAGGGGCCTCGAGGTGGCGCCGTAGAGCACGCGGTGGATTCTAACATCCCGGCTTTTAACACGCCTTCTTCCTGGGCGCACCTCAGACCTGAACATGAATCACCGGAGAATCTTGCAACTCTTGATTCAGTTGGTCCGAGGAAGGGGCCAGGAACTGATTCTTTTAACAGGCACCCAGAGGATGCCGATAGGCGAGGGCTTAAGGATCAATACCTGTCTGCGCAATTGTACAGGGCAGCTTAGGGAACTCAGTAATATTCATAATCGTTACGGAAACAGCTCTTTTCACACGGTCCTTCAGTGCCCAGCTCTTCCGCTTACCTTTAAGGGTACGTTCTCTCCTTCAGTGCTCATGGTAGCTCTGTGAGATCATCCCACGGGAACGAAATAGGAAGCGGATGCCGGTCTGCGCATCCATCCCTTCTTTACTACCAGACAGACCTGACCCGCGGGGAGACTCAGCGCAGGGGCCGAGGGAGACGAGATGGGGGCTCTGGAGGCTGGTGGCAAGGCCACAGCGTTTGGGGGTGGGGGTGGGCGGAGAGACTTAGGTATCTAGAAGTGCAGGGAGAACTAGATCAGGGTCAGCCAAGGAAATCTGGGGTCCAGGATTGCCCCTCTCCCCACTAAAGCCCACTGCAGGAATCCTTCCTACTTTCCTGTCTCTTCGCGTGCCTCTCTTTCCTCTGTCTAACCATCCTCTGCCTATCGATCTAATATCTGTCTTACCGAGGCGCTCTCTCCATCCCCCTCAGTCCTTCTCTGTAGTTTCTGTTTCAGTCTTTCTCTGGGGTTTCCCAAAGGGCTGGCTCCTTCTTCCCCACTCTTTAAATCTGTGTCTGATTTTAAATCACTTCTAACCTCTTTTATCTTTCTTCCCTTTTTTTAAAAAAAGATTTCTCTCTCTCTTTTTCAATATGGACCATTTTGTTATTCAGTCACTCAGTTGCGACCGATTCTTTGCGACCCTGTGGACGCCAGCAGGCCAGGCTTCCCTGTCCTTCACCATCTCCAGGGGCTTCCTCAAACTCATGTTCATTGAGTCGGTGATGCCATCCAACCATCTCATCCTCTGTAAAAGTCTTTACTGAATTCATTGCACTATTGCTTCCGTTTTATGTTTTAGATTTTTTGGCCCTGAGGCATGTGGGATCTTAAGCTCCCTGACCAAGGATGGAACCCACACCCCTGCCTGGGAAGGCGAAGTCTTAGCCACTGGACCACCAGGGAAGTCCCAGCCTCTCTTTCTTTAAAGATCTCAGCCTCTCTTGCCTCCTCTCTTTCTCCCCTCATCCCTCCGCACCCCTCCCATCCTCACTCATCATCATCCCTTGTTGGCTCTATGTCTCTCTGTTTGCTTTTGTTGGCCCAAGTGGGTTGTGGTTTCGGGCACAAGCTCAGGACTCCCACTCCTTGGGTCACATCCTAGCTCTGCCACGTACCAGCTGCAGAAATGGAGCCAGATTTACCCAATCTTATTGCCCCTCAGCCTCCTGATTTGTTGAGAGCCTCCCTCCAGAGAGGCTGCCATCAGAACCGGAGAGACGAGGCTTGCAACCATGCAGCGAGGTGTCTGGTACTCAGTAAATGGGAGCTGTCATCATCAGCGTCATTATTATTATTACTAATACAAGGTAACCCACTGCCAGCCTCTCTGGGGCCAACAATTAGGTGCTTATCTGGTGTGTGGAATGCATGAGGAAGATCCTCCCACCACCAAAATTGGGGCCACTCCCTGACCTCGGTTTCTAGCCTGGATCAGGCACCCCCAAGAGCGAGGGCACTGGGCGGAGGACACACCAGCTTTCTGTGGACACACCCGATGACACTTTTCGCCCTTCGTCTCGGCTTCTCTGATGTCCTGAGCCAACCCCGTGCCTTTGGTGTGTGTGCTGGGAAGGATCAAGCAAGGAGCCGCCATGTCAGGTTAGATTCAGAGACTCATGTAACGACTGAGGGATACAGAGTGATATCAGAAGGTGGCCACGGTGAGCAGAGACAGCACACACAGCTTCCACAGTCTTGCAGAAGAGGTTCAGCACCTCTCTGTGCAAGATGTGGCTTGATCAGTCGAAGAGTCCATTTATTTCTTTCTTTTACTGCCTTTAGACCTTAGGTCAGAGGTTGAATATCATACACACATGCTTATTAACATTATCATCGCTGGTTTGCACGGAATCCCTCTTTTATCTGTCTCCTCTCCCTCCCTCCTTCCATCCTTCTTTCTCTGTCTTCTCTCCTTCCTTCTTTTCCTTCCTTCCTCCTTCCCGCCCTCCTCCTTCAGCCTCACAAACTATGTCTTGTAGTTCTTATATGTATTTTTAACTGATGTCGCTGGTGTTGGATTACACATCTCCTCTCTTCCCAGTCACTTTTCAAACAAGTGCTGTGTTTCTAAGACCCGACCACACTTTTTGTGTTCCTGCGTCTGCCTCATTGTAGGAACTCCACGGAGGGTATCCTCACGTTCACCCAAGAGTCTCCCTGGAAACGGACACTCCATGGCTGCCAACTCTGAGACACCACAAAGAACACTGCGAGGCACATCCTCGTATGTGTCCCCTTGTGGGTATGTAAGAATTTCTTTGGGATGGATAGCCATGATAGAAATGGCTGAATCATGGGGTGTGGGTATACTTAATTTGATGAAATAGTGCCAGAATCCTTCTTCAGAGAATTGAAACCACCACACGTACCCAAGCAGCACCTGAATATTCTAATGTCTATACATCCCTAGCAATACTTCACACTACGCATCCTCCTAATTTTCTCCACCCCCATGGGCGGAAAGTAGTATCTTGTTGTTTCAGTTTACATTTCTATGATACCTAATGAGTTTGAACATCCCCTCATTTGCATAGCTTTTTTGCAAACTGCCTATTCGAATCCTTTACCTATTTCCCCCTAAGGGTGTCCATCTTATTGTGTATCAATTCACAGGTTGTTCTTGTTGCTCAGTCGACAAGTCAAGTCATGTCCAGCTCTTTGCAACCTCATGGACTGCAGCACACCAGGCTTCTCTGTTCTTCACTGTCTCCCGGACTTTCCTCAAACTCACGTTCATTGATTCAATGATGCCATCCAGCCATCTCCTCCTCTGTCACCCCCTTCTCCTCCCGTCTTCAATTTTCCCAGCATCAGGGTCTTTTCCAATGAGTCGGCTCTTCACATCAGGTGGCCAAAGTATTGGAGCTTCAGCTTCAGCGTCAGTCCTTCCAATGAATATTCAGGAGTAATTTCCTTTAGGATGGACTGGTTGGATCTCCTGGCAATCCAAGTGACGCTCAAGAGTCTTCCCCAGCACCACAATATGAAAGCATCGTTTCTTCAGTGCTCAGCCTATTATAGCCATTGGTCTCTTTTCCCCTGGTTCATGTTGATTTTACAAATAATTTCTCCCATTCTGACAAATGCCCATCAAAGGTCTGTTTTACCCTCCTTTAAACCCCAATTCTTAATTTTGTCATAATCAACCTAACCAATGTTTTGTTCTAATATCTTTGCTTTTAAAGTCTTAAGAAGTCATTCCTTGTCCCAGAGATTCAAAGATATTCTCCTTGATTTTTTTCTACTGACTTTATAATGATATCTCTTCCATATTGGTCTCTAATACTTCTAGACTTCACTTTCTTGTGTGGTGTCAGATAGAAATCTGGGTTTATTTTCCTCCTCGTAGTGAGCCAGTTTTCTTAATACCATGAATTAAGTGTACCGTATTTCCCCTATTAATAAATAGGATTAAATAAAACTATTAAATTCCCTGTTAAAATTTCCCCTATTAATTTGAGTTGCTGCTTTACCGTATTTTATATATAGTATATAATATCACATTGAGTTCCCATGAGTTCTTTCTGAGCTCCTTCTCTGTGTCACTGACCCATTTATCTGTTCTTTCACTAACACCTCACTTAAAAAATACATTCCTTTTGTTTTGCAGCATGTCTAGTAGGGCAAGAAGCTTATTTCTTGCACCACCATAACCCTATCCTCACCGCTTACATCACCGTGCAGGAAACACACTGATCCTCTCCACCCTTCATGGGAACTATTTACTGACACCTGCCCCATCCTGGCCTCCCTGTCGGAAAAGACACATCCTCACTCAGTAAGAGAAAGTCGAACCTGCCAAGGAAAATCTGTGCAATGTCTTTGCTCAGCTTTTCATTCCTGGAGACTTTTCCCCCCACTATCTCTTCCCTATGCGCCTACTAAAAACCAACTCCAGTAGCTCAGACACTTGAGGTTTTTTAAAAAATATATTTATTTACTTGTCTCATTTTTGGCTGCGCTCGGTCTTCGTTGCTGCTCGTGGGATTTCTCTAGGTGCGGCAAGCGGTGGCTCCTGTGTAGCTGTGGCGCACAGGCTTCTCCCGGCGGTGCCTTCTCGTTGCAGAGCACCGGCTCTAGGCGGGCAGGCTCAGTGGTTGCGGTGCTTCGGCGCAGTTGCCCCGCGGCACGTGGGATCTTTCCAGACCAGCGATCAAACCGGTGGCCCTTGCATTCCAAGGCAGATTGTTAACCCCTGGACCCTCAAGGAAGCCCCGACACTTGAGGTTTTATTCTGTTTCAAGCCCAGATGTTGGAAGTCCATGCCTGAAGCAAATACTTAAGCGAGTCACCAAGAATGCAGGATTCCTTTTGCTTCTTGCGACCCAGTCTTTATCCTGTGATTTTTATCCTCAGAGTGGCACCTACATGCCAGGTGGGAAGAGGGGGAAAGTCCAAACATGATGCTCTCCCTTTTATCAGCAAAACAAAAACTTCCTGGGAAAATCCAGCTGCTAGTTTTCAGCTGCTGTCTTACTGCTTAAAACTGGATCATGTGGCCACCAGAGGTAGGGTGAACCGCTTTACTTAGGTCACGTGCCATGCCATGGCAACAGAGGGTCTCAGGTGGTGATATGGTACAGAGAACGACGACCACCTCTTTGACTTCTGTCTTCTGGCCCACACACTTCCCCTCTGATCTCCTGCTGACTCTGGAGTCTAAATCCATCCAGGACATCTCTGGGTTCTACCATCAGCAGAAAGAAGAATGCGGATGGGGTGGGTGGAGAATCAAAGCACACGGCTTCTCCTAAACTCTTTTCACCATCTTTTTTTTTTTCAATTTTGGGGGCGTAATATTTATTTATTTGGCTGCACTGGGTCTTAGTTGCGGCATGTGGATTTATTTCCCTGACCAGGGATGTGGGGAAGGCCGAGTCTTAGCCACTGGACCAACAGGCAAGTCCAACAGATGTTACATCAGGAAAAAGGTAAGCTGTTTAAAACTGTTGACGAACCTAGAAACTACTCCAATACTTATCCAAAGTAAAAATGGGTAAGTAAGTTGAAGCACATTTACAGAATAACATGCAGGGCAACGGTGAGAAGGAAACGTTCACATCTATAGACAAAAATCTGGGTGGACTGAGAGCAATACAATATTGAAGTCTGGATTCTGAAGACCAAAACTCCTGTCCCCAGAGGTGTCTGTTTCCTCAGCCGCCACACCCTGCAGCCTTCTCAGGAGCACTGCCCTGCGAGTTGCTGCAGAAGGTAGGGTGATGGACTGTTTGGCCGGTACTAGTTGGCCCCACCTCCTTAGCCATAGCTGATTGGATCCAGAGTCAGCACCTGCTTCACAAGCAGCCAATCAGAGTTTTTCCTCTCTGTTGACTGTGAACTAAGACAACCCAATCACTGGAGCCAGTTGTTCCAGAAGTGATGAGAAAACAGAGGAGTCCCCTTGCAGAAAATGAGAAGAGATCATGAAAGCAAGATTGCATGGGGAAAGAGTGAACCGTCCTAGAGCTAACCATCTGTCCCATCGTTTTCCAACTGCAAGTCATGGACAGTCTGTTGATAACGCACCTCCTTTTTTAACTTTGGCCAATAAGTTTTGTTTTCCACCAATATCTGGAATGATCTGCTTAGCATTGTCACCAGCCGGCTTTAAAACCTCTGGTGGCTTCCCGACCTTTTAGGGAAACAAACAAACCAGCTTCCAGGTATATTGGTCTTCTTTGCATTCTCAGAAATATCCATCCTGTCACCATCTTGCAGCCCGTGCACTTATCCTTTTATCTGGAATTCCAGGTCCCAGACATTTACGGGACTGGTCACTTTTCATCTCGCACGCTGTTGTTAAGTCGCTAAGTCGTGTCTGGCTCTTTGGGACCCCATGGACTGTAGCCCACCAGCCTCTTTGGTCCATGGGATTTTCCAGATAAGAATACTGGAGCAGGCTGCCATTTCCTTCTCCAGGGGATCTTCCCAACACAGGGATAGAACCTGCTTTTCCTGCATTAGCAGACGGGTTCTTTACCATTGAGCCACCAGAGAAACACTTCATCTCACAGGTCTCAGCTCAAATGCCTCCTCCTCTGAGAGGCCCTTTACATTCGTTTCTTGTTGCTGATGTAACAAATGATCACAAACTTAGTAGTATACAACAGAAATACTGCTTACAGTTCTGGAGGTCAGATGTTCACAGTGTTGTCTCACTGGGCTAAAGTCAAGGCACTGGCAGACAGGACTGAATTCCTTTTGGGAGCTCTCAGGGAGAATCTGTTTCTGAGCCTTTTTCATTATCTGCATTCCTAGGCTCATGGCCTCTTCCTTCATCTTCAAAGCCATCAGCAGCCATGAAATTAAAAAACGCTTACTCCTTGGAAGGAAAGTTATGACCAACCTAGACAGCATATTAAAAAGCAGAGACATTTCTTTGCCAACAAGGTCCATCTAGTCAAGGCTATGGTTTTTCCAGTAGTCATGTATGGATGTGAGAGTTGGACTATAAAGAAAGCTGAGCACCCAAGAATTGATGCTTTTGAACTGTAGTGTTGGAGAAGACTCTTGAGAGTCCCTTGGACTGCAAGGAGATCCAACCAGTCCATCCTAAAGGAAATCAGTCCTGGGTGTTCATTAGAAGGACTGATGTTGAAGCTGAAGCTCCAATACTTTGGCCACCTGATGTGAAGAGCTGATTCATTTGAAAAGACCCTGATGCTGGGAAAGATTGAGGGCAGGAGAAGGGGACAACAGAGAAGGAGATGGTTGGATGGCATCACCGACTCGATTGGACATGGGTTTGGGTGAACTCCGGAAGTTGGTGATGGACAGGGAGGCCTGGCGTGCTGAGGTTCATGGGGTTGCAAAGAGTCGGACATGACCGAGTGACTGAACTGAACTGATTCCTAGGCTCACGGCCCCTTCCTTCATCTTCAAAACCATCAGCATAGCATCGTCCAGTCTCTCTCTCATTTTGACTCCCTACCCTGCTTCCTTCTTATAAGGGCCCTTTGGATTGTATTGGCCTCTCCCTCTCAAAATCCTTAATTTAGTCACAGCTGCAACATCCTTTGCCATGTAAAGTCATGAAGCTCCCCTAGTGGCTCAGACGGTAAAGATCCTGCCCACAATGCTGGAGACTTGGGTTCGATTCCTGAGTTGTGAAGAACCCCTGAAGAAAGAAATGGCAAACACTCCAGTATCCTTGCCTGGAGAATCTCATAGACAGAGGAGCCTGGTGTGCTGCAGTCCATGGAGTTGCAAAGGGTCGGACACGACTGAGCAACTAACACACACACGAAGTCACATATTCACAGATTCCAAGGATTAGGATGTGGACTCCTTGGGATGGGGGTGGGGGTTGCTACTGCTCCTCCACACCCTTCGGCCATCCAGTATAAATTCGCCCCTCCCTCAACATTCCTTTTCTTCCCCCAGGCCTGTTCTCCTTTTACTCATATCACTTACACACTTTTTAGAGTATAAAATGTGTTTGTCTATCTTTTCTGTTCTGCCCGCTGTAGTATCTGCAGCATGTGGACCCATTCCTGGCAGGAAATCGTCAGTCTACCAGCATTTGTGAATAAACTGAAAAGCTGATCAAAGGGATCTCTGTTTCCTGCAGTCTTGAAGATGACCCAACAGAGCAAATGGCAGTGCAGAGGGGCCAGTGACTTGTTCCTGGCCGCCCAGCCGTTCAAGGAAGAGACTGTACACAGGGAGCCCGCTTCTCAGAAGCTTTATTTCTGGGATCAAATCTGGGTCACAGCTGCAGAGAAGGTGGACTCCAGACCTGAGGAAGGAAGCACTGGGGAGACTGAGGTGCAGCCTTCGCCCTGGGTGTTATGGGGACTGTCTTCAGGATCCGACCAGAAGGACTGGTCTCTCCACTGTCCGGGGAGGGGGATCTTGACTCCAGGTGGAGGGCGGCGCTGGAGAGATGAGCAACCTCAACATTTTAGGGAAGGAACTGGGGTCTGGAAGGAGTGTCAGGGTCCCTGCACGGGCGGGGACTTGTGGGGGGATCGGGGGGGATGAGGGGAGTCCAGAATGCCCAGTCCAGGAATGAATCACGAATTGGACTTGATAGTGTCCTGGATCCACTTGGTGAAGCGACAGAGGTTGGTGTAGACGCCGGGTCTGTTGGGCTGGGCACAGGGGACGTCTCCCCAGGACACGAGGCCCTGCAGGGAGCCATTGCAGACCACGGGGCCCCGGAATCACCCTGTGGAGGAGAGAGGGAGGCACAGAGAGGCAGCGATGCGGGGAGGTGGAAGGAGGGGGTCATACAGATGAGGAAGACACCAGAGGGCGAGACACAGGTAAAGAGACACACGGAGAGCACTCTTTCACCCCAAGTCCACCCTTCAGAAACCCCCTTTGTCCCTCTCTGGGCTTCCCAGGTGGCTCAGATGGTATAGAATCTGCGTGCAATGCAGGAGACCTGGGTTTGATTACCTGGATCAGGAAGACCCCCTGGAGAAGGGAATGGCTACCCACTCCAGTATACTTGCCTGGAGAATCCCATGGACAGAGGAGCCTGGCGGGCTATAGTCCATGGGGTTGCAGAGAGTCGGACATGACTGAGTGACTAACACGCGCTGACCCTTTGTCCCGCTCTACCCAAAGCCCAAACTCTTTTCTGTCTGTCTCCCTCATGGCCTGTCTCTGTGTTTCCTTCTATTTATTTCTCCCTCTTCCCTCCAACCTTGGAATACTGAGTTTCTCCTCCTGGACACGCCTTCCTTTCCCTTACTCACTCTTCACCCATCCTTGACACCAATCCACCTTGTACCTTTACCTCACTTTTGCAGAGGAGCCGTCGTCAACCCCTGGGTGAAGCTTTTTCAGCCTGGCACTGCTAACATTCTGCAGGCTTGCTCAGTCATGTAGTCGTGTCTGACTCTTTGCAATCCCATGGACTGTGGCCCGCCAGGCTCTTCTGTCCATGAGATTCTCCTGGCAAGTATACTGGAGTAGGTTGTTACTTCCTCCTCCAAGGGACCTTCCTGACTCAGGGATGGAACCTGTGTCCCTGGTGGCTTTTGCACTGGCAGGTGGATTCTTTACTCCTGAGCCACCTGGGAAACCTGCTGGGACCAGACAGGTCTTCACTGCGGGCGGCTGTCCTGTGCCCTGTAAGACCTTCAGCAGCAGCCCTCCAGCCACTACACACCAGGAGCTCCCTCCCTCCCCAGACATACTGAGACATGTTCCCCCAGGGGTTCAGAATTGAGGATCGCTCTCGCAGGCTAATTTGGGCTGCCTGTGCTTAATTCCCTTAGCTCCCTGTAATTACCCTTCCTATAATAATACTCGGCATTTTTCCTGTCACTTCTTATTTATGTTTATGCAAAATCCCTCCGACCTGGCTTCTTCTCGTATTTTGCTCCAGGCAAAAAAGCTCTGCTATCCCAATTGCTAAATTTCCACTTTCTTGTGGTTTAATTTCTCTCTTTTTCGTTCACTCTTGTTTAACATCCCTGTGAGTTCCTTTCGGTCGGCAGTGAGTTAACTGCTCTGAGCCTTGGCTCCTTGTCTGTAAAACGGTTAATAATAATGGTTAAATGGGTTAATTGAGCTGATGCTTCTGAACCACTTAAAAAGAGTGGCAATTAATTAGCTCCTGTTATTATTATAGTATTAGTATGATTGTTATTACTTCTTGCTTTTAGTGGCCACGCCCAGACCGCATTCGGGTACGAAAAAGCCACTTGAGGTTTAGGAAAAAATAAAACCAAGGTACTACCCTTGGCTACAGAAAGGCTACGTATTTTACAATGTTGACATCTGGATACTGAGTGAAGTAAGACAGACAGAGAAGGTGAAACATCTCTTTTATGTGGAATCTAAAAAGAAATGATACACACGACCTTATTTACAAAACAGAAAGAGAGTCACAGGCTTAGAGAACAATTTACGCATGCCAAGGGGAACAGATAGTTAGGGAGTTTGGGATGGACATGTACAAGCTGCTCTGTTTCAAATGGATAACCAATAAGGACCTACTGTAGAGAATGCGGAACTCAAAGTCATGTGGTAGCCTGGATGGGAGGGGTTTTGGGGGGAGAATGGATAGAAGTATGTGTGTGAGTGGGTCCCTTTACTGTTCACCAGAAACTGTCACAACATTATTAATTGGCTCCACCCCAATACAAAATTTAAAGCTTTTTTTTTTTTTTTTTTAAAGATTTTGGTGTCTGGATCAGATCTGCTTTCTTCTCACAAAAACCCCTCCGTCCAGATGTGTGTGCTTCTAGTGTTAACTGGCAACAGAGATTAAGCTGGTGGATCTGGGAAGTTTTTTCAGTTGTTACATTTGTAGGATTTTGGGGGTAGGGGAGCTTTCCCCAGACATCAGAATGGGTCTGGAGCGCTATCTGAGCCCACAGCTTACTAAACACCAGTATTACTGAACATACATCCTGCCAGCAGAGAGTTTGGTAATTTACATTCCTCTAGAGGGAGGAGGGATCCTTTGGAGGGGGGGTGGTTTTCCAGGTGGCACTGTGGTAAAGAACCCACCTGCCAAATGCAGGAGACAAAAGAGATCCAGGTTTGATCCCTGGGTTCGGAAGATCCCCTGGAGAAGGAAATGGCAAGCCACTCCATTATTCTCGGCCTGGAGAGTCCCATGGACAGAGAAGCCTGGTGGGCTACAGTCCATGGGATCACACAGAGTCAGACTAGACTGAAGCAACTTAGCACACATCCAGACCCTTTGGGGACCTGACTACAGGGAAGGGTCCTGACCTGTAACATTAATTTCTGTCATCCTCAACAAATAGAGCGGCCATGAGAACATAAAGAAGCTGTGTCCTGGGAATCAAGAAGTATTTGCTGAACACTGGGTTCCACTCATCCTTCCACTCTCAACCTCTGTCCCCTAAACATGCTGGCTCTTTTTTTTATTCTTTGAATCAGTGGAATTCCTTCCTGCCTCAGGGCCTTTGCACATGCCTTTCTTGCTCTTAACTTGTGAAAGGCTGGCTCCTGTGTGTCATTCAGTCTCTGCTCAGATGTCACCTCTTCAAGGTCCTTCCAACCACCCTTCCGTATGTTGCTCCCCCATCACTTTCTATCATAAAACTGCATTTTATTTTCTTCATGGTCCTTACCACTTTTTGAAATTACGTTGTTTATGCAGTTTCTTGACCATAGAATTGTTTTTAAAAATTTATTTACTACACCAATAACTTTGTGATCAATCTTGTCTATTAAATACTGCCTTTAAAAAAATACCCTTAGTTCCTGTTTTCCTTTTTTGAGATGTTTTACGAGCGTTTGTCAGAAAACATTCCTACTACAGATTTTGTGGGGATAAGACTCTTAAGACTGTACTTGCCTGAAAAGTGCCAAAATAAATAAGATAAACCTGTGGTGTTTATCAGGGCTTCCCTGGTGGCTCCGATGGTAAAGAATCTGCCTGCTGTGCAGGTGACCTGGGTTTAATCCCTGGGTGGGGAAGATCCCCTGGAGGAGGGTGTGGCAGCCCACTCTAGGATTCTTGTCTGGGAAATCCCATGGACAGGGAGCCTGGCAGGCTACATACAGTCCATGGGGTTGCAGAGAGTCAGACACAACGGAGCAACTGAACACACGTGATATATGTGGTACGAAGGGTGACCCCTTAGATGTGGGATCTTTTTTCTGGGCACACCCTCCCTGTCCACGCAACACAGGCTTGATTTCTCCCTTGAGATGAGTGCTGTCTGACAAAGTGGCCATAGCTACATGGTGTTCTTGAGCACTTGAGACACGGCTAGCCCCGACTGAGATATGCTGTCAGTGGAAAAGGACACACTGGCGCAAACAAAAAGCAAACAAGAAATAAAACAGGGAAAAGAAAAACCATTGAAAAACATCCACACTAGCTTTCAAAGAGGAGAAGGCAATGGCACCCCACTCCAGTACTCCTGCCTGGAAAATCCCATGGATGGAGGAGCCTGGAAGGCTGCAGTCCATGGGGTCGCTGAGGGTCGGACACGACTGAGCGACTTCGCTTTCACTTTTCACTTTCATGCATTGGAGAAGGAAATGGCAACCCACTCCAGTATTCTTGCCTGGAGAATCTCAGAGACGGGGGAGCCTGGTGGGCTGCCGTCTATGGGGTCACACAGAGTCGGACACGACTGAAGTGACTTAGCAGCAGCAGCTTTCAAAGACTTACTATGAGACTCAAAGGATGTAAAACACCTCATTCTTAATTCTTACATATTAATTACATTTTGAAAGGGTGGTGCTTAGGATACACTGGAGAAGGCAATGGCACCCCACTCCAGGACTCTTGCCTGGAAAATCCCATGGACAGAGGAGTGTGGTAGGCTGCAGTCCATGGGGTCGCAAAGAGTCGAAGCAACTTCACTTTCATTTTTCGCTTTCAAGCATTGGAGAAGGAAATGGCAACCCACTCCAGTGTTCTTGCCTGGAGAATCTCAGGAACGGCAGAGCCTGGTTGGCTGCTATCTATCGGGTCACACAGAGTCGGACACGACTGAAGCGACTTAGCAGCAGCAGGATACATGGGATGAAATAGGGTATATTATTATTGCAGTGGCCCACCAGGCTCCTCTGTCCATGGGATTCTCCAGGCAGGAATACTGGAGTGGGTTGCCATTTTCTTCTCCAGGGGATCTTCCCCACCCAGGGATCAAACTTTTGTCTCCTCACTGACAGGCGCATCTTTACCACTGAGCCACCATTATTATTATTATCGTCATTATCATTATTATTATTTGCTGGGTCTTCATTGCAGCACGTGGGCTTAGTTGTCCCACGGTATGTGGGAGTTTATTTCCTGAACCAGGGATCAAACCCATGTCCCCTGCAATGCAAGGTAGATTCTCAACCACTGGGCCACCAGGGAAATCCCAAACTATATTATTAAAATAGTTAATTTCACCTGTTTGTTTTTACTTTTTTTTTTTTTTTCACATGTAACCATGGGTGAAAGCGTTACTCATTCAGTTGTGTCTGACTCTGTGTGACCCCATGGACTGTATCCCATCAGGCTTCTCTGTCCGTGGGATTCTCTAGGCAAGAATACTGCAGTGGATTGCCATGCCTTCCTCCAGGGAATCTTTCTGACCCAGGGATTAAACCTGGTCTCCTGCACTGGATGCAGATTCTTTACTGTCTGAGCCACCAGGGAAGCCCAGGAAGTTACATGTTATTACTGGAATGTTTAAAATTACCCGTAAGGCTCGTATGATATTTTTTAATTGAAAGCGTTGCTCCAGAATATGAGCTCTGTGGGAACAGAGGGTCTCACTGATTTGATCATCATGGGGTCCCCAGGACACAGCAAGGTTCCAAGTACATAGGTGGTTTCAGTGTGCATCAGCTGAATGAATGGAGAAGTCTCCAGCCTTACCTGGCAAGAATCTCTGCCCGCCTGGTCCCCAGCGCAGAACATGGTGTTATCTACTTGATTTGGATAGGCCTTCTTGCACTGCTCGTCACTCAGCACTGTGATGTTCAGGCACTGGAGGGCTTTGGGGAAGGTAACTGTCGAAAAGAGAGACCGCAGAGTAGAGGCAGGTGGTGAGGAAGACAGGGGAGGGGCAGAGTGCTCAAGATGGAGAAGGCAGACATAGGTGGGCATCGAGAGAGAGACCCGAACACTCACCCTGGGGACTGCTGGTTGTTCCCCAGCCAGACACCAGGCAGCTGGTCCCAGCAGAGGGACAACGGGAGGCGATGTTGATGGGCCTGACGTATGGAGTCTCGCGGATCCTTTTGTTCAGTTTGATGAGCATGAGGTCGTTGGAATGGCCGGGGTGGGAGTAGCCAGGGTGGGGGATGGATTTGATGCCCTGGAACAGCTGCTGCCCGGACTCATATATGAGTGACAGCGAGTGGTGGCCAAGACGGACTCTGAAAAATCTGAGGAAGGTGGGTGCTGATCACCCCACGGACTTTGATCCCGACCCCCATATGCAATGCCAAATCCCATGCCAAACCTACCCCCAACCCCAACTTCACAGCTATCCTCAAATCCATCCCGGACACCATCTTTGCCTCCAATCCTTTGCCTAACCCCGCCCCAGTCACAATGGCAAACGCATCTCCAGCCTGTCCGCAGCGCCGACTCTAATCCTTTCCCCACAGAAAGTGAAGCGAAAGTCACTCAGTCATGTCCGACTCTTTGCGACCCCATATACTGTAGCCTACCAGGCTCTCCTGTTCATGGGATTATCCAGGCCAGAATACTGGCCTTTCCCTTCTCCAGGGGGTCTTCCCAACCCAGGGATCAAACCCAGGTCTCCCGCATTGCAGGTGGATTCTTTACCAGTTGAGCCACGATGGAAGATTCCCACAAAAACCATGAACAAATGCATTCTCAACCCCAAATACAGCCATCCTCAATCTCACATCTAACCATGCGTGCTAAGTCGCTGAGTTGTGTCCAGTTATTTGCAACCCCATGGACTGTAGCCCACCAGGCTCCTCTGTCCATGGGATTCTCCAGGTGAGAATACTGGCAGTGGGTTGCCATTTCCTCCTCCAGGGGATTTTCCCTACCCAGGGATCGAACCCGTGTCTCCTGTGTCTCCTGCTTTGCATTCATAACCATCCAGCACTTGCATTTCTAGCCTCAAATTCAGCTCATCCCTAACTCC
>SJXQ01012377.1:152659-167393 GCA_006408695.1 Aepyceros melampus
TTCACAATGCGGCTGCTGCTCCCATCCCCCCGGGTGTTCTCCGTCGCCCCAGGCCTGAGGTCCTGGGTGCTCCCAGAGGGCCTGATGGCAGACGGGTCTTCGCAAGAAGCCACATCGTTTGCAAGAACCGGGTCTGGGGGCAGAAAGTGGGCGTGATGGAGCTCGGGGGCGGGGCCAGCCGACGGATGAGGGGCGGGGCTAGGGCCCTAAGGGGTGAGGCCTGGTTTCCAAAAGTGAGGAAGTCAAGCCTTCGACAGAGCCGGGTCTGGGCTTTTGTGGGCAGGGCCTGAGATGTGGGTGGGGCTTGGAATCGATTTGGGCGAGGCCAAGGCCAGGGTCACGCGGAGGAGTGATTCTATAAAGAGTCTTGACGTTGGAGGAAGAGGCTAGGACTGGGTTCTAGGAACTGTGGCCAGGACTGGAGGTGGAACTTGGCCCAAGGAGGGCCCAAGGAGGTAAACCCAAAGAAGCTGGAGCTTTTCTTGGTGGAGGGGCACAGCCCAAGGACCCCGGAGTGTGGATAAAGTCTGGACCAGGGGTATGGGTGAGGCAAAGAGGCAGAGCTAGGAAAAGTGCTCAGACTGGGGCAGGGGGAAAGAGTTCATGGGAGTGGGGCGGTGGAGAGCAGGGTTGTTTTGTGAATTCAAAAACACAAACGTGCACCCTTCTTCCTCACATAAACCTGCACAAAGGGACCCAGATACCTTACTCCATCACCGGTCATCCATCGCCTGTCTGTGACGGCTGTCACAGACATGCACACACACAGCGACATGAATCATCCCCACACGCAGCTCTGCCTCGTGGTGCCCACGCTCCCCAAGTACACTCATTCGGGGGAGGCTGACACTTTTCCAGGGGTCATGTATGGATGTGAGAGGGGGACTATAAAGAAAGCTGAGCACCGAAGAATCGATGCTTTTGAACTGTGGTGTTGGAGAAGATTCTTGAGAGGCCCTTGGACTGTAAGGAGATCCAACTAGTCCATCCTAAAGGAGATCAGTCCTGAATATTCACTGGAGTGAATATTCATGCTGAAGCTGAAGCTTCAATATGTTGGCCACCTGTTGCGAAGAACTGACTTGTTGGAATAGACCCTGATGCTGGGAAAGATTGAAGGTGGGAGGAGAAGGGGGCGACAGAGGATGAAATGGTTGGATGGTATCACCGTCTTGATGGACATGAGTTTGAGTAAGCTCCGGGAATTGGTGATGGACAGGGAAGCCAAGTGTGCTGCAGTCCATGGGATCACAAAGAGTCGGACACGACTGAGTGACTGAAGTGAACTGACTCGATCTCACTCACCCACACACAGTACCTTAGTGACCTGTATATAAATATATATATTTACCCTGTGCACAGACATGTAGAGACTGCCCCTCACTTCTGCACAGCACAATAGCATAGTGACAAGGTTAGATAGACTCTGTGGACCAAGCATGACACAGGGCAAGTCACCTAGCCTCATTCACTGTCACACAGCCACTGTCTCATGGTGACAGCATCTTCCGCACACTCGGTCTGTCCCAGGAGGGATGGGAACTCCACACACACCACTGTGTGGTCACACATACAACCTCTATAAACACGCAGTCATGGGGACTTCCCTGGTGGTCCAGTGGCTAAGACTCCGAGCTCCCGATGCGGGGGGCCCAGGTTCGATCCATGGCCAGGGAGCTAGATCCTACAAACACACGGCCACATACAGCCACCCATATATAGAGCCTTAATCAACCACACAAAGTTGTTGCTGTTTAGTCACTCAATCGTGTCTGACTCTTTGCTACCCTATGGGCTGCAGCATGCCAGGCCTCCCTGTCTCTCACCCTCTCCTGAAGTTTGCCCAAGTTCATGTCCATTGCATCAATGATGCCATCCAACCATCTCATCCTCTGTCATCCCCTTCTCCTCCTGCCCTCAATCTTTCCCAGCATCAGCGTCTTTTCCAATGAGTTGGCTCTTCGCATCAGGTGACCAAAATACTGGAGCTTCAGCTTCAGCATCAGTCCTTCCAATGAGTGTTTCAGGGTTGATTTCCCTTAAGTTGACTGGTTTGATCTCCTTGCTGTCAAACCAATGAGCAATACCTGTAGCCATCACAAAAAGAGAGCCACCCATAACCACCCATAACCTTGCACCCAGCCACAATCACACAATCACAGATGGCTACCTGAAGGCACCTAGCCACACATTCTCATGGCACCAAGCACTTTTGTCAGACACAATCCTGTGCTGCAGGGACAGAAACCAGCTGGCATCCATACACACAGCCAAACAGCCACACACAGCCACACACACAATCACTGAGACACACACACTCAGTCACACGATCACATGTACAGTCTCAAAGGGTAGTCCCACCTGTCACAGATAGTCACTTGATTGGGAAAAAGCAACACACACACACACTCACACTCTCACACACATACACACACACACTCACGTACATAGCAGTCTCACTGCCACACACAATCACAAATGCAGATTCGCAGTCACCCGACCCTGGGGCCATAACTAGTCACACGGAGTCCCCCTGGATCACAGAGTCCCTGACAGCTCCCCACCCTGCCCCAGCACGGTTGGCCTGTGTGCACACACTGGGGTCCTGGTTACCTGTCACCCCCAGAATCAGGGCTGCGATTAAGGCAGGGACCATCCAGGACCAGGGGGCTCCTGCTGCGGCCATGGTCTTTGCACCTGATGGAGGTGGGTACGGGAGAAGAGGGTGGGCGTGATTCTGGGACCACTTATCCCACCCGCATCTCATTCCACACCCTGTTGCTCAGAGTAAAGAGGGGCCATGAGCACGTGGTCCACCCAGAGTGCTGAGTTGAGGCTAGGGGTAAATTCTAGACTTTGGAGCCTCCTCCCATCTCCGGTCTCCAAGCGAGGATGGACATGGGATGGAGAGAGGACCCGGACTCATCCTTCCCAGACCCGAGCCCACGCGAAGCCGTCTCTGGGTCCCTTCGCCCCTCCCCAGGGCTCACCTGCCGCGTCCCCCAGGTCGGGGGTGGGGACCCGGCTCCCGGCTCAGCCGCAGACTCTCAGGCCGCCGCCGCCGCCCCGCCGCCGCCGCCGCGGTCCTGCAGCCGCCACCTCCTCCTCCTCGGCTCCTGGCACCGGCCTGGGTTATAACCACCCACTGATCCCCGGGGCGCATTCCCAGGTAGTGAGGCGCCCTACCGAGCTTTAGCAACCACTCCTCTGGCCTTCCCCCCCACTTCCGCCCCCAGAGCATCCCCCCACCCAGTCCCACGGGAGAAGAGGGTGGGCGTGATTCTGGGACCACTTATCCCACCCGCATCTCATTCCACACCCTGTTGCTCAGAGTAAAGAGGGGCCATGAGCACGTGGTCCACCCAGAGTGCTGAGTTGAGGCTAGGGGTAAATTCTAGACTTTGGAGCCTCCTCCCATCTCCGGTCTCCAAGCGAGGATGGACATGGGATGGAGAGAGGACCCGGACTCATCCTTCCCAGACCCGAGCCCACGCGAAGCCGTCTCTGGGTCCCTTCGCCCCTCCCCAGGGCTCACCTGCCGCGTCCCCCAGGTCGGGGGTGGGGACCCGGCTCCCGGCTCAGCCGCAGACTCTCAGGCCGCCGCCGCCGCCGCCGCCGCCGCCGCCGCGGTCCTGCAGCCGCCACCTCCTCCTCCTCGGCTCCTGGCACCGGCCTGGGTTATAACCACCCACTGATCCCCGGGGCGCATTCCCAGGTAGTGAGGCGCCCTACCGAGCTTTAGCAACCACTCCTCTGGCCTTCCCCCCCACTTCCGCCCCCAGAGCATCCCCCCACCCAGTCCCGAAAGCCACTCCCTACCTCCCTGGCCCCGGGATGGGGAGGGGTCTCTAGAGTTCTGGCCCCAGGGCCTCTCCGAGCCTCAAACACAGCGCCTCGCCCTCTCGGAGGCGCGCTGGGCTCGATTTTCCGTCTTCCCTGCGCCTTCTCTCGTTCGGCTTCCCCTGCCCTCCTCCCTCTGCTCTAGGCTTCTCTCTGTGTTCCGCTTGCCTTGGAATCTTTCTGAGTCTGTCAGTATTAAGGCGCCCCACCAGTGTCCCTTTCTGCTTTATTTCGGACAGCTTTATTGAGGTATGACTGAGCTACAGTAAAATGCTCATGTTCGATACGTACAACGTGATGCATTCTGATCCACGTTCATCCAACCAGGATAACAAATGTACCCATCACCTCCAAAATTTGTTCATGCCCTTTTATGTGTTTCTGTGCTTCTCAATTAACCTCTCTTTCTCCACACCCTGGGTCTCTTTCTGTATCTTTTCTGCTACCTCTCTCTTTTCTGACTCTACCCTTCCCTGTTTCCTGTCTCTATTTCTGTCTCTGCATCTTCTTCATCTTCTTCCTCCCCTTCTTCCTCCTTCCCTCTCTCTCTCTGTCATTGAGTGCGTATTCTCTGTATCTCTCTGTCCCTCTGTTTCCCTCGCTGTCCATTTGGGGCCAGGAAGACTCTGGCCACGTTGCTGAGGGACCCCCTCAACGCCTCCTCCTGACCCGCATCCAAGACCTGGTGCCTTGGAGGCAGAAAGGGGCAGGGATCTGGTCTAGGGGCCCCCGCAGATGCCTTCCACAGACTGCTGCCCACAGCCAGGTGTGGGCGAGAGTTGGGCAGGGCCACCTGCCAATGGGGAAGGAAGCCAAGAGGCTGGGAGAAGGGGTGGGTGGCTCCTGGCCCCTCAGGAAATGGGGCGCTGGGTGGGGACCCGAAGGGTGCCTACTCCTTCCCTGGTTCCGGGCCATCCGGGGCTGCCTCTCCTGGCCTCCTACCATCCAGGCTCTTCTTTCGGTCTGGCCCCCAGCTCTCTTTATCTGTCTTTAACTGTGTCTCCAAGTCTCTGTCTCTGCTAGGATGTAAGAGCCAAGGACTCCTACTTCCTGAACACCTACTGTGTGCCAACCCAGGTCTCTCTGTGAACAAAACCAGAAAAGGGCGTCTGGTGATGCTGCTTTTGCAGAGCTCACGTTCCTTGAGGTCAAAACCCGAGCTGTCTTGTCCACCTCTATAATCCAGAACCGTTGACTGGGAGGATTTAGAGCCCGAGGCTGGTTTCAATGTGTAGGGGGGGAAAAAAGTCAAAACATAAGAGTCTGAGGCTTATTTTGCCTATTGCAATGAATATTTCATGCATTAACATGACAAATCCTGCATCCTACTTCTTTCTTAGTCTCTTAAGCTTAGCTCACTCACCTTTTTAATTCCAAATTCCAGAAAGGTTTTTTGTTTGTTTGCTTTGGTTTGGGGGGAGTTCTTTTTTGCATTTTAATTTATTATTGAAGTAGAGTTGATTTACCATGTTGTGCTAATTTCAAACTTCACCTTGATAAAATTTCACCTTCCTTTGGTTCTTGAGACATCTGAGTGTGGTTTTTCTCAGCTCTAAAGAGCTTTAGGATCTAGAGACCGTCTGGAATGGCACTCTGTGATGATTTCTGACATTATTCTACCCTGCAGGGCAAAACTAAGGTTGCCATTCATGTTGGCGAAGCAAATGGACCGTGGTCTCTGACCCTCCCTCTGATCCTAACTTCTGCTCCAAACTTCAGCTCCCATCTTGGACCCTCGTTTCCCTTTCTCTGGGGACCCACTTACTGTTCCGTTCAGCTTCCCGGGAAGATTGCTGGCTTAGATGGCCTTTTGTCTTTCTCAGAGCTCGTGCAGTGGGACTAAGTGAGGAGGGTCTTTCTGAAGACAGGTTGAATGTCAGTGTGGGGTCGTGCGTAGTGCCTGCGGGTGGAAGAAGCCCAGCAGGCACATGCAAGCCTGGGTCCCCACTTCTGCCTGTCTGCTCCCTTCATTTGGGGGGAGTATCTCTGGTCTCTCCACTTCCCTGCCCATCCCCCTCTTCTCCCCTCAACTGGACTGCAGCGCGATCTTTCGCATATCTGCCTGCGATCCTGTCCGTCCTTTTCTCAAGGCCCTCAGGATCAAGGTCAAGTTCTTCGGCCTGGCACTCAGGACCCAGCGTCATCTTCCACTGACCTACATTCCCAGCCCCATCACCCACTTCTCCAGCCTCAAACCCCAGCCCCCACCATTCTGGATAATTTACCACGTCAAGGACACATCGGAAGTTCTCACCGCCGCCCACCTGCCCCGCCCAGATTTTTCTACAGGTCGTAAGCATCTTGAGAATGCTCCCGACCCAAGCACCTCCATGCTGCATACTCAAATTCAGCCTCCCTTCTCCAGCCCTCCCAGCCCCAGCACCTGCTCACCCCGCGTCATCTTTCCCTTCTGGTCCATCCTGTGTGTGGTCCCAGAGCTACTCATACTCACACTCTTTCCATGGCTCCCCACTACCCTCAGGAGAAGCCCCAGACTCCCAACCTGGGGTCTGAGGTCCTTTGGGATCTGGTCCCTGCGCTCTCCTCTCATCTCCCATCACTCTTATCCACTCACAGTGGCCTCCCAGCCCTCTCATCTCCCTGCTTATGCTCTACAAGGGGAGTTTAGCGGAGAAAGCCACCTTTGGGCAGGGCTGGCACAAGGTGGAGGAGTCAAGGACATCTCCCCTGAGCGGGAGGAAGATCAAGTTGGGTTGTGAAAGAGGACTAAGGATACCTGAGCTTCAGAGGGGCAGATGAGGCACAAAAGCAAAACAAGCACCACAAATAATAAAATTCACTCTTTTATTGTTCATGTGGGTGTGCCAGGCACTGTTGCTTGTGTTTCACACTTTTACAACCTTCAATCTTCCCCATCACAGCCACTGCTTTATGAGGCATGTATGATTCTTGTCCTCATTTTTATAGAGGAGAAAACCTACACAGTGAAGGAAGGCAGTTCCTGTGGGTACATGGCTAGCAAGTGGGGGAGCTGGGACCCCCCCCAACTCGACTTTGGCCAGACAACAGACCACTTCTCTGTAGGAAGAAATTGAGCCCATGGGGTCATCTAGGGAGGGAGAGATCACTGGAAGGGAATTGTTTGTATTCTGTTAGCGGTGGGGGTAAGACCTTAGCCCGTGTCCACCATCACACCCAGTGACGAGAGGGTGGGGCTGGGATCGAATTAGGAAGGGTTTGCACTGTGGTGCCATGGCTTTTATTAAGCATTAGGATCGGGTGTGGGCAGGAGAGGGGGAAGAGGTCATGAGGTGGGGGTCACAGGTCAGGATCAGTTGGCCTGAATGACTTTTTGGATCCAGTGACCATATCTGCAGACGTCAGTGTAGACGCCCGGCTTCTCCTTGGAGCCGCAGGGGACATTACCCCACGACACGAGGCCTCGGAGGCGGTCGCCACACACCAGCGGACCCCCGGAGTCGCCCTGTGGGTGAAGAGGGGGAGAGAGTCAGACACAGACCCGCAGGAGAAAGAAAAAGAGATGGCGACTTCCCTGGGGGTACAGTGGACCAGGAATCCACCTGTGCAAGGGATGTGGGTGCGATCCCTGTTCTGGGAAGAGTCCATGTGCCATGGAGCCGCTAAGAATCTGCTGCAACTAGTGAGCCTGCGTCCGCAACTCCTGAAGCCCATGTGCCCAGAGTCCGTGCTCCACAGCGAGAGAAGCCACCGCAGTAAAAAGCCCATCCACAATGAGAGAGCAGCCCCCACTCACTGCAACTAGAGAAAGCCCCAACGAAGACCCAGCGCAACCATAAACAAATAAATAACTTTAAAAATCTACTCTAAAAAAAAAAAAAAGAAAGAAAAACAGACAGAAGGAGACCCAGAGAGACATACAGGGGGGCGGGGGGGAATATACTCAGAGATGGAGAGAATGACTCATATACAAAGAAAGAGAGACAGACAGACACAAAGTCACAGTCAGGGGAACAGAGACTGAGGGAGACTCAGAAACACAGACATCTCTAAAGGGAGGATGGACAGTCTCAGAAATGCGGCTTCTCTTCTTGCCCTTGCCTTGCATCCAAGTCACTGGGCATCACCTTTCTCTAGCTTTGTCTCCTTCTCCCTCTTAGGTGATCTCTGCAGATCCTCTGATGCAGAGGGGTCAGTTTGGGCATCAGAAGGAGAGATCCAATGGACGATGTGGCAGAAACCCAAGTTAAAGGTATTTGGGAGAGAGGATGGGGCCCCTTTGCTCCCTGGCTAGGGTCTCCCTTCTGCACAACTTGGCTATTTCCAAGCAGGACAGCGGGGGCTCTGTTGGAGGAGGGACAGTCTCCTGGCACCATCTGCCTCCTGATTGTGTCTCTCTGGTTCTTGATCTCTTCATCTCCTTCCTTGTCTCTGCACTTCCTGTCTATGTTAATTGGCTTTTTGTCTCTGCCTGTCCCTGTCTGTGTTTCTGTGTATGGAACTGAATCTCCCTCTCTCTTTTCAAGCCTCTGATTCTCACCCAACCTGGCCCTATGTGTGTCTGTCCCTTCCATTTGGTCTATGTGTCTGTCTCTTCCTGCCTGTCTATGTCCTTGGCCGTGTAGCCGACAGGTCCCAGCGTCCTTACCTGGCAGGAGTCCTTCCCATGCTTCTCATCCCCAGCACACACCATGTTTTGGGTGATCTGGCCAGGGTGGCATGATCACACTCCTCACGGGACACTAGGTGGATGTACGCACACTGGATGGTGTTGGGGTATTCACCTGCAAAGAAAGATGGGCCATGATCACTTCACAGTCCACCCTTCTCATCGATCCTCCAACAACTATAAATCCTCCCTCCCCTGCTGCTGCTGCTAAGTCGCTTCAGTCGTCTCCGACTCTGTGTGACCCCAAAGACGGCAGCCCACCGTCCCTGGGATTCTCCACCAAGAACACTGGAGCGGGTTGCCATTTCCTTCTCCAATGCAGGAAAGTGAAAAGTGAAAGTGAAGTCGCTCAGTCGTGTCCGACTCTTAACGATACACGGACTGCAGCCCACCAGCCTCCTCCGTCCATGGGCTTTTCCAGGCAAGAGTACTGGAGTGGGCTGCCATTGCCTTCTCTGCCTCCCTTCCCTAATGGTTCCTATTTCCCAGTGGTTACATTATTCTTGTTTGTTACTCATTCTCAACACCCACTTCCACTGCCTGACTCCTGATTGGTCCTTCTTTCCATCACTCTTCCCTCCCATTGGCCTGTCTTCCTCATTAATTACCCCTTCTCTCAGTCAGGTTAGTGGCTCAGTCATGTCTGAGTATTTGCAACCCCATAGACTGCAGCATGCCAGGCTTGCCTGTCCATCACCAACTCCTGGAGCATGCTCATGTGCATTGAGCCAGTAATGCCATCCAACCATCTCATCCTGTCGTCCCCTTCTTCTCCTGCCTTCAGTCTTTCCCAGCATCAGGGTCTTTTTCAGTGAGTCAATTCTTCGCATCAGGTGGCAAAAGTATTGGAGCTTCAGCTTCAGCATCAGTCCTTCCAATGAATATTCAGGATTGATTGCCTTTAGGATGGACTGGTTTGATCTCCTTGAAGCCCAAGGTATTCTTAAGAGTCTTTTCCAGCAGTACAGTTCAGTCTTCATTTCCTATTGGTTTTTCCTTTCTCTTAGGTCCCGCCTCCACTTGTCACTTTTCCACTGGTCTCACCTTCTCCAGGATTCTCTTCCTCTATAGTCGCTCCTCTGTTAGATCCCTTCCTCCTTCACTGGACCTGTTTTCCCATTGGCTCATCCTGGTTGGTCACCACTTGACTCTGTGCCTTTCCTAACTGGTCCCTTCTTTCCTCATTAGTTCTCCCTTCCTATTGGCCCTTCATCCAAAGCTGTGCCCCCTCATTGGTTGTTTCCTAAATGGCCTCGTGTCCCCCTGTTGATTCCCCCTTCTTTTTTGGCTCTTCATTCACAGGCCCACCCTCCATGGTTCCTGCTGATCTATTGGGTTTATTTCTGCCTCTAGTGCTTTATCTACTGACCCCTCTTGACCTTTGACTCTTCTCAATGGACTCTTCTCTTCTCTCCTCCACCATCAGTTTTCTCTACACTGCCCGCTTTCTTGATCAACATCCTTCAGCTGGCTTCCCTGCTTTATTGATCTCTCTCCTTCCATTAGTCCCTCCTCTGTTTATCCTTTCTTGATCATCCTGATCAGTCCTTTTTGACAACTGGCCCTCTTCCTGATTGATGTCTCCGCACGGACCTTCCCTCCTCATTGACCCTTCCTGTCACATTCCTCCACTCCATTTCAGCCAGCTGTTGGTCTGCTCTTTTTGCTGGCCGTTCACTTGTTAGCCCAGCTCTCCTATTTGCCCTCCCTCCGCATTGAACTTTCACCCACTGATTCACTCTCCCATTGACTCTCACCATGAGCCACCCCCCCACCATGACCCATCACCCACTGATGACGGGTCACCGCGTCATTCTCCCCTTACTGACCGTCTGCCATCTTGCCCCAGCCTAGGATGTGGCAGCTGCTGTGGTTGGCTGAACAGTCTCTTTCCAGGGCCAGAGGCTGGATGTGTTCGGAGAACCTGGCCGGCCGCGACAGGCGCAGCAACATGATGTCCTGGTCGTGAGTGGCGGCGCTGTAGCCCGGGTGGGCCACGGTCCGGACGACAGAGCTTTCCTCCTGGAAAAGCTCCCTTTGCTGAAGGTTGTGCTTCCCCAGGTAGACCTGCAGATTCCTGGGAAAGGAAAGGCGGGGTCTCACCTGGAGCCCTTTGGACTGCAGCTGAGACTCCGGAGGAGGCTACGATGGGAGATGGGGTAGCCTGGTGCACCACGAACCATCTGGCCTGCTGCTTGCCTCACAGTCTTCCCAGCTCAGCAAATGACAACTCCGTCCTTTACCCCAGAGGCTATTCGCGACCCTTTGCGTGTTGCTTCACATCCAAGCTTTCCAGAAATCCTTTTGTCTCGCCGAAGCATATCCAGAATCTGACCACTTCTCTCCTCCCCGACTGCTACCATCTTGGTCTGAGCCACCGTAATCTCTTACCTGGACCGCAGCCTCACTGGACTCCTGGTTTCTACCTTTGGTCCTCTCTAGTCTGTCTTCCACAAAGCAGCCAGGGCTATTTTAACAATACAAGCCAGCCATGTACTTCCTGTGCTCAGCACCCTCCCATGACTCCCATCTTGCTCAAAGTAAAGGCCAAAATGCCCACTGTGGTCCATAAAGTTCTGCACAATCTGTCCCCATTATCCGTCAGCTGTGTCCCACTCTCCTTTTCTTTCTGCTCCAGCCACACAGGCTTCCCGGCCTTTCCTTGAACACAGCAGTCATCCTCTCACCCCAGGACCTTTGCACTGGTTGTTCCACCTGCCAGCAGCTCTTTCTCCCATATACCTGTGTGCCTCACTCCCTCACGTCCTTCAGATGTCACCTTCTCAGCGCAGCCTTCCCTGGAGACTCACAGTGCAAATATTCAGACTTCCTTGGTGGTCCGGTGGTTAATAATTCATCTGCCAGTGCGGGGGACATGGGTTTGATCCCTGGTCTGGGAAGATCCTACATGCTCTGGAGCAACCAAGCCCATGCACCACAACTCCTGAACCCACAGCCACAACTAACATCTGCAGCCCTCACACACTACAGCCTGTGCTCTGCAACCAGAGAAATGATAGCAGTGAGAAGCCTTCCCACCGCAGCTGGAAAGTAGCTCTCACTTGTACAGCAATGGGGACTCAGTACGGCTAAAAATTAAAACAAATATATAATTTTTTAAAAGATGAGATTTTTGTTTTAGTCAGATATATCCTCCTTAGCACCTAGACCAGTGTCTGGCCTATGACAGACATTGAATAAATATTTGTGAAATGGACCAAAGTGTTGCTCCCTTGCTCAGAAACTTTCTGTAGTTCCCTATTACCCTCAGAATAAAGCTCACATGCCTAATCCCACTATTCTCTGACCTTCAGTGAACCAGTCATTTTCCTTAGAACTCTTCAGACTGTTGCCACCTCGTGTCTTTGGGCATTCATTTCCTCCGCCTTGGATGCTCAGCCTGTTTCCTCATTTGGTTCCCCTTTCTCATTCATTTTCCATGCCTCAGCTTAAATTTCATCTCATCAGAAAGTGCTTCCTGATACCCTCTTCAGTCTAAAGCAGGTACTTCTGTTCTTTTCTCTCATGGAGCCACCCCTGTTTTTCCCTTTCATTGGACTTAGAGTAATTTGTGATTATATATTTCTTTTTTGTTTTCCCCCAAGGATTCGACAACTGTCTTCCGGTGCCTTTCTACTCCTGCATTCCAAAGGGCGGAGACTCTGGGTAGCTCGCTCCATCTTTGCTGAGTCCCCACGGCCCAGATCGAATCTAGCATTTGTGGGTGCCCTTGGTCAATGTGCACTGACTGAATGAATGAGGATGGGGAGAGTGAAGCCAGGTTTCCCTGTGTTTGGGGGAGACCACCCTGGAGGTCCTTGAGTCCTTGGCCCTGCAGATCTCCCCCTGACACCACTGGGGCATGGCACCTCTTGGCTTATCACTTGTTACTTCTCTGAGCTTCAGCTTCTACCTCAGCAAAATGGGTCTAAAAAGTCTGTTACTGGGCTTCTTTGATGGCCTAGATGGTAAAGTGTCTGCCTGCAATGCGGGAGACCCGGGTTTGATCCTTGGGTCGGGAAGATCCCCTGGAGAAGGAAATGGCAACCCACTTCAGTATTCTTGCCTGGAAAATTCCATGGACGGAAGAGCCTGGTAAGCTACAGTCCACTGGGTCGCAAAGAGTTGGACACGATGAGCGACTTCAATTTCTTTCTTTCTTTCACTGTGCGGGATTCCATGTGCCTAACTAGACACATGGTCCATAGTTAGCACTGAAAAAAATGGAGGCTATTGTTCCTTTAATTACTGATTATTAGCGCCCTGAGGATTGGTCTTGGGCCTGTGGTTGTTTAGTTGCCAAGTCGTATCTGACTCTTACGACTCCACGGACTGTAACCCGCCAGGCTCCTCCGTCCATGGGATTCTCCAGGAATGAATGCTGGAACGGGTTTACATTTCCTTCCCTGGTGGCTCAGACGGTAAAGCGTCTGCCTGCAATGCGGGAGACCCGGGTTCGATTCCTGGGTGGGGAAGATCCCCTGGAGAAGGAAATGGCAATCCACTCCAGCACTCTTGCCTGGAAAATCCCATGGACGGAGGAGCCTGATAGGCTACAGTCTATGGGGTCGCAAAGAGTCAGACACGACTGAGCAACTTCACCTTCACCTTCTCCAGGGGATGTTTCTGAGCCAGGGATTGAACCCTTGTCTCTCGCGTCTCCTGCACTGGCAGGCGGGTTCATTACCTCTAGCGCCACCTGGGCAGCCTTTCTAGAGTGCTCCTAAAAATGTAAACCGGAACTTGCTGCTTCCCTGATGAAAACCCTAGGTAGCTTCCCCCTGCACTTGGAGTTAAATCCACCCCTCCCTACAGGGCCCGGTAAGGTTCCCCTTCCCCATTTAGAAGGTCGGTTTATTAAAGCAGCCGGTTTGCTTGTTTTCCTCACTGCTCTGCGCCCCCGCCCCAGGACCCCAGACACTGCCTGGCACGGATACTGTACTCAATTAAATACTGGCCAGTTGAGCTGCCGTCTATGGGGTCGCACAGAGTCGGCCACAACTGAAGCGACTAGCAGCAGCAGCAGCGGTTGAGCCTGGTTATCAGATGGCTCATGATGTGGGAGTCACACAATTCTGCAAGAACCCTGCAGGGCCTAGCGGCAGCGAGGACACTCACGGTTTTTTGCAGTGGGCAGCGGTGAGCACCCACAGCCGGTAATGAGGACGCCTCCACAAAGCAAGTGGCCTGACGTGTAGAGGGCAGCTTGGTAGGGGTGAGACGTCTGCTCACAGGGTCCGCCGTGGAGCACCTTGTTCTGCTCCTCTGCTTGGGCTGAGGGAGGGTCTGAGTGAGAGGGGAGGTCTGGGGGTCTCGGCTACAGCCCCCCAAGCTGAACCCCATTGCTGCCTTGATCATCAACTTCATCTCCATCCCCACCGCCAGAGCCAAACCCATCCCTAAACTTTCCTGTCTTTAAACCTGTGCGTGCCTGCTAAGTTGCTTCAGTCGTGTCTGACTCTTTGCAACCCCATGGACTATAGCACACCAGGCTCCTCTGTCCTTGGGATTCTCCAGGCGAGAATACTGGAGTGGGTTGCCCTGCTCTCTTCCAGGGGGTCTTCCTGACCTAGGGACCAAAGCTGTGTCTCTTATGTCTCCTGCATTGGCAGGCAAGTTCTCTACCACTAGCGGCCACCTGGCAAGCCCATCTTTAAACCCACATCCGACCAATTTCCCCATGTCCCAAACCAACCTCAACCTCTTCCCCATCTTGACGCCCACCTCCTACCCCTTCCCCACCTGCATCCCTCATCCCTAACTGAAACTCCCCGATGTCTTCCTCATTCTAAGCCCCCTCCCCGGCATACCTGTATGTGTCCCCATCCCCAATTCCAATCTCTTCCCCATCAACCACTCCCCACTCCCCACCCAAACTGACTCCCTGACACCATCACCCTTTTGCCCACCTGCAGCGACCAGAAACAGTGCTATGACCAGCATCTTCATGGCCATTCCTGAGAAGGGAAGCCAGATACTGCATTAGTCCCAGCCTCAGAGTTCGCCCAGGCTCCTCCCTCCCCATCCTCCCCAGCTCGCCATGCTCTCCTGACCGTTGGCTTCCATCCTCCCCGTTTCTTATCTTCCCAACCCACGCCTTCCATCTGAGGGTCCCACAAAGGCGGGTGCCGGCGAGGCCCCAGGACCTGCTGTTCACTCTGCCCTTCTCCTTATGTTCCTACACTCGTTCTCTTTCTCCTCTTGGCTCTAGTTCGCCTGTTCAGTAAACAGGACGGAGGGCCCCTGATGCTCTTCCCTTGCCCTGGGGTTTCTCCCCCTGCCCTT
>SJXQ01012377.1:167722-248507 GCA_006408695.1 Aepyceros melampus
TGGAGTCAGGGACAGGAGGTGTCCCAAATGGATGGATGGACAGGGAGACGGAGAGAGTCAGAAGTGCTGGGAGCTGGGCAGAGAGAAGGCACGCTGAAAGCAGAGGCAGGCAGAGATAGAGGGCTGAAAGCAGAAAATGTGGGCACCCAGGGCCTGGCGGACAGACACCCCAGCACCCTGGCCTGCCTGGAAGAGGCCCGTCCTGTCCTCAGATGCTCTCATGCTTCCTTTTAACCCCTGCCGCCCCGGGCCTCTGGAGCAGGAGGCTGCCCCGCCCTTTCCTCCTTCTCCAGGCCTCCCACATGCATTCCTCCCACCCCCACAGAGCTGCTCCTGCTAACCCTTGATCCCGGGTTCAAGGGAAGGGGGTGCAGGTGCCTGAGTGCACCAGGGGGGCGACTCCCTGATTCCCAGGTAGAGGAAGGAGGGGCTGGGGGCTGAGAATTCTGGACCTCCAAGGAGAAAGGGGCTGGAAGTCTGCACACCTGGATCTAAAGGCAGGAAGGGCAGGAGCTTGTCCTCAGTTCCTAGACTTCTAGGTCCTCTAGCATGACAGAGTGGGAGGACCCCAGAAGGCCTGCACCCCAGGCAAGCATGCAGTACCCCCTGCCTCCAGAACTCCCACCGCTCCTGTGAGTGTTCTGGGGCTTGCGGGCCATCAGTGCCCCGGGGCACGGGCCACCAGGTGGCAAGGGTTCAGTGGGGTTGGGGTGATTCACGCACCTGCCCTTAAGTCGCCTCTGTGGGTGTTCAAGAGCCTCCGTGTTCCCGCAAGACAGAGCAAGTCGACCAGCAAGAGAGCATGTGTCACCAAGCCGGTCCCCACCCCGGCCCCAGGCTGGGGTGCAGAGCCAGGCACTATGGGGAAAGGGCCTTCGAACAATCAGGCTTTGTCTGCCCCCAGCACCCTGTGCCATGCTCCTGGCACCTCCATTTCCCAAGCTCTCTTCCGGGCAGGCGGATGGGCGGCTTCATCAATAACTTCCCTTTGTCCCTCTCCCACTGTGCTTTGATTGTCCGTCCACCTCTGGCCGGATACCGGGCTCTTGACCCTCCTGGTCCCCCTTTTCCATGTCTCTGTCTGTCCATCTCTCTCCCTGGCGGTGGTGGCGGTGCCTCCATCTCTTTTTCTCTGTCTGCTTCTGTCTCAGCATCCTTTGCTCTTTATCTTTTTCTCTGTATCGCTATCTTTTCCCCCCATTTTTGTGTTTCCACTGACACGCTAAATCTCTCTTCTTACCTCTCCTAGCTTCCCCCTGCGTTGTCAGGAGAAGCGTGTGTATGCACACTGCTACTGCTACTGCTAAGTCGCTTCAGTCGTGTCCGACTCTGTGCGACCCCACAGATGGCAGCCCACCAGGCTCCGCGGTCCCTGGGATTCTCCAGGCAAGTACACTGGAGTGGGTTGCCATTTCCTTCTCCAATGCAAGAAAGTGAAAAGTAAAAGTGAAGTTACTCAGTCGTGTCCAACTCTTCACGACCTCATGGACTGCAGCCTACCAGGCTCCTCTGTCCATGGGGTTTTCCAGGCAAGAGTACTGGAGTGGGGTGCATTGCCTTCTCTGGTGTTTGCACAGAGGGGTGTTAACTCCTGGAGAAGGGGTGACCTGGAGGTGGGAGCCCCAGGGGAGCTAATAGGACCCAGGGGGACTTCAAGACTTGATTCACATGTATATGGAAATAAGCATGGGCCATGGAAATAGGCAGGGATGCAGGAACATTGGGGAGCCACATGGGAACGTGATAAGTAATGGGGATTCAGGAAGCCATGGAGGCGTCCAGGGAAGATTTGAAGAGATGTCTTTGAACTTGAGCTTGGGATCAGGAGGAGAATGGGGGTAGTTCAAGGATCTGGCCCAGGTGGGGAAGCAACTAACTGGTGATGAGCTGGAGCCCTGAGGGTGTGTGTGGACGCGTGGCAGGAAATGGGTGTGGTGATCAGATGGGATAGGTGGGATGGAAAATGGAAGCTTTGGGGAAAGTCATTGGGTAGTAAGTCCAACTGATATGAATAATGTCTACCTCAGCAACCAGCGTGGGCCTGGCAGTACAGGTTAACATGAATTCTTGCATTAAGTCAAATTGTCACCACCTTTGCTCGGGCCCCGTCACCTCTGGAATGAAAACCGATTTGGCATTTGATATGCTCTCTCTTGCCTGGAGAATCCCCAGGGACAGAGGAGCCTGGAGAGTTATGGTCCATAGCGTCGCAAAGAGTCGGACAGGGTTGGAAAGCAATGGAGCAAGCAGGCATGCTCTCCAAGGAAGCTCCTCCCCCCCCACCCCCAGCCTCCCCAGCCCTTCTCACTCACCTCCCCACTGAACTCAGCATCTTCTTCTCAGGACCCCTCATCCTCCCAGATATCAGGCTGGGCTGCTCACAGCCACTGATCCCCAAGGACTGTCCCCCCACCTCCTCTCTCTGTGTGATCCCCACTCTCCATCCCCATGTCCCTGGTCCCAGGTCAAACTTGCTCCTCTCTCATCTGGACCATTATCGCAAATTCTTTCCTTTCTCTGTATCCTTCACATGACCTCAGAGGCATCCTCCTGTGTCCAGAGCTGACCCTGCCTCTGTCCTGCTCACACCCCTGGCCTGGGTCCCTCAGCATCACCAGGACAAAAGTCCCAGCCCTTCAGCATTCAGGACAGCTCTGGCCAATAAAAATATAATGCCAGGGACACATGCACTTTTAAATTTTCTAGTAGCCACCACAATTTTTTTAAGTAAAATATTCATTTTAATATCTCATTTAGTTTAATGCATCCAAAACAATATCCTTTCAATGTGACATCAAAATACAATTTTAAGGAGGCGGTTTGCTTTCTTATTTTTTGCGTAATAAGTGTTTGAATCCCACGTGTCTTTTACACATATGTGCGTGCTAAGTTGCTTCAGTCATGTCTGACTCTTTGCGACCCCGTGGACCATAGCCTGCCAGGTTTCTCTGTCCACGGGATTCTCCAGGCAAGAACCCTGGAGTGGGTTGCTATGTCCTCCTCCAGGGGATCTTCCTGACTCACGGATCAAACCTGGTCTCCTGTATTGGCAGGTGGATTCTTTACCCTTTGAGCCACCAGGGAGCCTCCTTTATGCTTATAGCACCCCTCAATTGGAACTTGCCACATTTCACGAGTGTGGAGCCACCAAGGTGAGTGGCTGCCGTATTGCCTGGAGCAGCTCCGCTCCACTTGTCTTCCAGGGCTCCAGCCATGGAGACTAGAAGTTTTCCTGAACCATTCATTACATGTCTTCTAACCTCTAAGCCTTCGCTTATGCTAGTCCCCTCTCCCACAATGCTCTTCCCACCTCCTCCTGGCAACAACTTGTCATTGCTTCATCATTACCTCCTTCAGGAAGGCGTCCCTGAACACCACCCCACTTCCAGCCCCTTGCAGGTGGGTTAGTCACTCTCATCGAAGTTTCTAGAGCAGGCGGCTCCTTCCTATCACCATCTGGGTCCATCTCCCACACTTGGACCATGATCTCCTTGAGGGCAGACCCTAGGGCTGACTTACATCCCTGTGTCCCAAGTACCAGCACAGGACTTGGCCCAGAGGAAGCCTTAGGAAATGTTGACCAAGTGATTAAATGATTTCATTACACCCACTCCTGTTTTACAGAAAAGAAAACTGAGGCTCAGAGAAGGGAATTTAGTTGCTCAACCTCGAACACCCAGAAAACGATGGAGCCCGAACTGGAACTCAACTTCCAACATGGCCGTGGACACGGCCCATCTCTTGGGTGCCACCTCTGGATCCCCCTTACTACTCCATGGGATGGGTGGAGTTTTGAGGAGCTGCAGAGAGCCCCTTAGGAAAGGAGGGAGGTGGTCGGCAGCAGGGAGTGGAAGAAGCTCTAACAGAGAGAGTGAAGTGCCCAACTCCAGGCATTTGCCAGTGGCCTTCATGGTTTTGCCATCCCCACACGCCATGCATGCTCATCCTCTGCAAAAGTCTTCAAGGAAGAAAACGTTTGGGACTTCCCTGGTGCCCCAGCGGGTAAGGTGTCACCTTCCAGTGCAGAGGGTTAGGGCTCAGTTCCTGGTCAGGAAGCTGAGATCCCTCATGCCTTGGGGCCAAAAAACCAAAACATAAAGCAGAAGAATATTGTGACAAATTCAAGAAAAGACTTTAAAAATAGTCCACGTTACAAAAAAACTTAAAAAGAAAATGTTTTATTAGAAAACTTTACGAAAGTAGAAGCAGGAAGAGCCAGAAGTCACAGATCGTAAAAACCAACCCTCACTGCAGGCTTACTCTATGTCAGACGCTGTTCATGCACTTTCTGAATATTCAATTTATTCTTTGTAACAGCCATGGGAAACAGATGCTCTTTCCCTCATTTCCGGGGTGAATGGGGGACTTCCCTGGTGGTCCAGTGGTTAAGATTTTGCCCTCCCAATGTGGGTTCAAATCCTGGTCAGAGAGCTAAGGTCCCACACACTGGGGAGTGTGGCCAAAAATTTAAAGAAAAATTAAAAAAAAAATGATGAAGGAATTTGAGAAAGAGGGGACATGTGTATACCTATGGCTGATTCATGTTTATGCATGGCAGAAACCAACACAATACTGTAAAGCAATTATCATTCAATTAAAAATAAGTTAATTAAAAAGCGCACAATACCAGAAAAAACAAAAACAGAGACAACAACTACTTCTGTAAACCCTCCGTGGAAACACCAAATCTTACAATAAATTCTTCTGAACGTCCCTTTACTGAGATACCATGATTCCCATTGTGTTCAGTTTCCTCCGTTCCAACAAGCAATAAACTTGATTTATTCTACTTAAAAAAAAAAAAAAATAGAGTAAAGGTGGGGAAGTGATGCACTCAAAGGCAAATAGCTCACAACTGCCAGAATGGGACTGACATCGAAAAGCCATTTCTAGAGTCAGTGTCTTTAATGAATACAGTGTACTGTCTGCCCAGAGAAAAAAGTTTTTTTTTTTTTTTTTTAATTCAACAAGAGAGAACTCTCAAGTCATTGCAAAACAATCCACCTTCAGATTTGCATAAAGATCTGCCTAGAGGCATAGTCAACTATCCCGAGGCTGACCTAGTGAAACAGATGTTTTTTAGATTGACTGTGGATTTAGAGAGAGGGGATGTTGATGGAGCTTCACAAGGTAGTGGCCAAATACTCTGTTTGATTTTGGCCACGTTGCATGGTATGGGAGATCTTAGTTCCCTGATCAGGGATTGAACCTTTGCTTCCTGCAGTCGAAGTGCAGATTCTTAACCACTGGCCCACCAAGGAAAGTCCCTCAGAGCCTTTTGGCACTCCTTAAGCTTGACACTTAAATGTGCCAGTAAATTTGGAATGTGAGCAAATTTGGAAAACTCAGCAGTGGCCACAGGACTGGAAAAGGTCAGTTTTCATTCCAATCCCAAAGAAAGGCAATGCCACTGAACGCTCAAACTACCACACAATTGCATTCATCTCACATGCTAGTAAAGTAATGCTCAAAATTCTCCAAGCCAGGCTTCAACAATATGTGAACTGTGAAATTTCAGATGTTCAAGCTGGTTTTAGAAAAGGCAGAGGAACCAGAGCTCAAATTGCCAACATCTGCTGGATCACTGAAAAAGCAAGAGAGTTCCAGAAGAGCATCTATTTCTGCCTTACTGACTATGCCAAAGTCTTTGACTGTGTGGATCACAATCAACTGTGGAAAATTCTGAGAGAGATGGGAATACCAAACCACCTGACTGCCTCTTGAGAAATTTGTATGCAGGTCAGGAAGCAACAGTTAGAACTGGATATGGAACAACAGACTGGTTCCAAATAGGAAAAGGAGTACGTCAAGGCTGTATATTGTCACCCTGCATGTTTAATTTATATGCAGAGTACATCATGAGAAAGGCTGGGCTGGATGAAGCAAAAGCTGGAATCAAGATTGCCGGAAGAAATATCAATAACCTCAGATATGCAGATGACACCGCCCTTAGGGCAGAAAGTGAAGAACTAAAGAGCCTCTTGATGAAAGAGGAGAGTGAAAAAGTTGGCTTAAAGCTCAACATTCAGAAAACTAAGATCATGGCATCTGGTCTCATCACTTCATGGCAAATAGATGAGAAACAATGGAAACAGTGGCTGAATTTATTTTTGGGGCTCCAAACTTTATTTTTTGGGCCCCAAAATCACTCAGATGGTGACTGTAGCCATGAAATTAAAAGATGCTTACTTTTTGGAAGGAAAGCTATGACCAACCTAAACAGAGACATTACTTTGCCAGCAAAGGTCTGTCTAGTTAAGGCTATGGTTTTTCCAGTAGTCATGTATGGATGTGAGAGTTGGACTATAAAGAAAGATGAGTGCTGAAGAATTGATGCTTTTGAACTGTGGTCCAATTGTTGGAGAAGAGTCTTGAGAGTCTCTGACTGCCAGGAGATGCAACCAGTCCATCCTAAAGGAAATCAGTGCTGAATATTCATTGGAAGGACTGATGCTGAAGGTGAAGCTCCAATATGTTGGCCACCCGATTTGAAGAGCTGACTCATTTGAAAAAACCCCGATGCTGGGAAAGATTGAAGGCAGGAGGAGAAGGGGACGACAGAGGATGAGATGGTTGGATGGCATCACCGACTCAATGGACATGAGTTTGAGTAAACTCTGGGAGTTGGTAACGGACAGGGAGGCCTGGCGTGCTGCAGTCCATGGGCTCGCACAGAGTCAGACACGACTGAGCGACTGAACCGAACTGAACTGAAACTTGACACAGATTCAGAGGCCGGAAGAGATTGGGTGTCTGGACTCTGGTCTGAGGGAGGAGGGGGCTTTGCATTGGAACGCCAGAGGAAGTTAAGACATTCTGCAGGGACAGTGGAACTCCTGCAAATGCGGAGGGATGGGAGAGTGGGAGGTGAGGAGAGTAGGAAAGTTGATGGAGCTTCCACAAGAGAATGCTGACTGGGAGGGAGTTCTGGAGGAGCAACTGGAAAGACTGGCAGGAGAGGATCCCTTTGTCAGCAGCTTCTGATGTGTGACTCCCCGGGGAGCCTCTGACGGCAGCAGCAGGGGTGTGGCCAGGCTGAGTCACTGAGGCTTCTCCCTCCTCCCTTTGTGAGGCCCCTTCTTGAGGATAGGAGCCCACCTACCTGGGTTCCCAGCCCCCCATCTCCCCTGACACCCTGGAGGCTGGGTGTTCACTTTCGGTCACACAGCCCCTGTGTGACCCAGGGGTCCTGTCTTCCTGCCAGCCTTCTGCTTCCACCTCGTACTCCTAATACATCACCTGTGGAATGCCTAGAAACACTTTCACATCCCTCTACACCCTGATGAAGTGGCATATTCTCTAATGCTGCCCTTTTACTCTCTCTGCCTTATTGTTCTTTCTCTCTCCCATTTTACAGATGAGGAAAATTGAGACCTGGAAAATGGAGAAAAATATGCCACTGGGCAGGGAGGCAGGACAAGGGGCCAAACATCAGATATAGTTTTCTTTCCCATCTCTCTCTCTTCAGGGTGTCTTCTCCTCCACTTTGGAGCTCCAGAGCTTCTCCACCTTTGTTTTTCAGGCTATTAAAGTGCACAGCCACAGAAAAGTAAATGGAAGGAAGCAGGCGCCCCTTGACTACCACCATATGCAGGTTGGTACACGTCCTTTCAGGTTTTATTTTGTGAATATTTTCATTTTACATAGTGAGAACCACATACACATATATTTCTGTATATCCCTTCCTTCATTTAACATCACACAGCATAAACATCCTCACATGATACTAAGAATTCTGCATAATTATTATCCTTAACAGCTTCAGAATATCTTTGCCTCAAATCACCCTATGGTTTGAACAATCCACTGTCTCTAGACACCTTCTCTGTTTCCACTATTTTGTTATGAAAAATAACATTGTGATAAATTCAAACTTTGCTCCACATTTTGCATTTTTTTTAAGTAGACAACTAGAATTACTAGTCAAAGGTGGAGGACAAAACAGATTCCCCACTCAAATCACCACTGCCAAATCAGCTTCCATAAAAACTATGAATTTACACTTTCAGTGGCAGAGAGGGCTGGTCTCACAACATCCTTACCAACATCAAGGTTTTTGTATTTGTTTGGTTTTTAGGTCCTTACTGATTTGATTGGCTTACACACATATTGTTGAGGTTTTGACATGCCTCTGAGGAAAGATAAAGTCAAGTAGGACTGTAGGTCACTGAGGTGCTTATTTCTGTCAATTTCCGTTCCGGAGCGTAGGGATGGAGAGAGGGGAGTGGAGAGATTAGCGATATCTTCTCATGGTCTCTTTTATCCAGTCGACATACTTGCAGACTTGGGTATAGACTCCTGGGTCGTTGGGTTGGCCGCAAGGGAAACTGCCCCAGGACACCACGCCTTGCAAGGTCCCTTTGCACATCAGTGGTCCCCCTGAATCACCCTGGAAGGGATAAACCAAATTAGCTTCAGCTTCAGAGGGAAGCTCCTGCCCCTGCCTCAGGTGTCAGTCTTTGTCAGGCGGACCCTGGATTTCCACCACGACTAATGGGGAGAGATTCACTGTTTCTGGGGACCAATAGAAGAGCAGAAATTAGGGCCATCGAGGAGAAGATAAACCACTCACTTCCACTGTATAATCATAAGGGATTTGATTTAGGTCATAACTGAATGGTCTAGTGGTTTTCCCTACTTTCTTCAATTTAAGTCTGAATTTGGCAATCAGGAGTTCATGATCTGAGCCACAGTCAGCTCCTGGTCTTGTCTTTGTTGACTGTATAGAGCTTCTCCATCTTTGGCTGCAAAGAATATAATCAATCTGATTTCGGTGTTGACCATCTGGTGATGTCCATGTGTAGAGTCTTCTCTTGTGTTGTTGGAAGAGGGTGTTTGCTATGACCAGTGCGTTCTCTTGGCAAAACTCTCTTAGTCTTTGCCCTGCTTCATTCCATATTCGAAGGCCAAATTTGCCTGTTTACTCCAGGTGTTTCTTGACTTCCTGGTTTTGCATTCCAGTCCCCTAGAATGAAAAGGACATCTTTTCTGGGTATTAGTTCTAACACAAGCATTGGCATAAATAGCTGTCTGGGTCTCTCCTTGAGTGTCACAGGATGTTGACAGGGTCTCTTCTTGCCCTTTCAGCATTTCCTAACAACCCCAGTGCTGAGGACAGTAGATATTAAGTACCCCGTGTTCTCAAGATAGTGGAAAACCCCTGTCAGACAGATATCGGTCAGACTGTCACATGGCAGGTGGCCATGCCTGCTGTCTTTAGCACACTTTGCCTTCCCAAGTGTCTGAAAAACAGGACTGAATTTTCAGGAAATAATTAGACCAATTCCTTAGAGTATCAAGTAGTATGACACAGTGGAGACACAAGAGACGCAAGCTGCGTCCCTCAATGGGGAAGATCCCCTGGAGGAGAGCATGACAACCCACTCCAGTGTTCTTGCTGGGATAACCCCATAGATAAGGGAATCACAAAGAGTCTGGCTATAGTCCATGGGGTCGCAAAGGGTCAGACATGACTGAGTGACTAAACACACACACAGCAGGTAGTAGGCTGGGGAGAGAGGGTCCTGTGGTTTTCTCCCTTTCTTTGTAGTAGGACTGAGCTTCTTGAATACGTTCAAAAAGCCCAGAACTGATTCTAGGAAGTCCTTGATATAGACACCCTCAGCCCATGGGCAGGCTCGGCAGGGCTCTGATTCGCAGCTAATCCACCCAACAGCCTCAAGTGGCCTCACCCTTTTGGCCAAACATACCTGGAGAATTTTACTGTGTCTTATATGTGTAATGATGGAAAGAGGTTAGGGAGTGGAGCCACAGGAGGTGGCATCCCCCTGCCCCAGCCACCGGGGACCTCCAAGAGGGCTGCTTAGAGAGTACAGGCTTCCTTCGAGAAGAGGGGTTGGCGTCTCGTCCTGCAGATGAACGCAGAGCTGCCCGGAGCTGAGCCACACCAGGGCTGCCGCCCTCACAGCCCATGGTGGGGGCCCTGAGAGGAGCACATGAATGTGAAAACTGGGCAGGCCTCCTATATGCAATAGTTTAACGTCTGCTAATCCCAAACTCCCAGGCCTTCCCTCTCCCACCTGCCTGTACAGCATGGGGAACTATTTTTAGGATCTTGTGATAAACCATAATGGAAAAGAATATATAAAAAAGAATACCTACATGTGTATAACTGAGTCACCTTGCTATATAGCAAAAACCAACACAACATTGTAAATCAACTATACTTCAACTTAAAAAATTTTTTTAAATAACTGGATAGGCCTTTTCAGCTAGAAGGTATAAGGCCCTGACTGACAAAACAATGAGAGAGGAGGGCTGAAGGGGAGGAGGGACAGTGATGGGGTAAGGAGAAGAAGGAAAGCTTTGAATTGAAACAAAGTTTAGAACTGGCCTGGAATTTACTTTAGGAACATAAATCATCATTACTAGAGTCTAACCAATCACACCATTCTTATCAAAAATGACCCAACATCTATGGATTTGTTCCCACACCTGCCTGAAATGTAGGAAAAGAGCAATTGACAATGTATGGGTGAAGGCAACGATTAAAGAAAATATTTCTACCTCACCAGATTCATACAGTTCAAAATATCTTATGTGTACTTAAGAACTCTAAGAAAACAGTGCTCTTTTTCACCATATTTGGTAATATTTCTTTTATTCCAAATTTAACGGGCACTTCCCAAGGTTTTGCCGTGTGCCGGTAGACTGTATCTGAAGAGAAAACTGGGCAGTGAGAACCAGTTGCTCAGAAAAGTAGAGAGGATTAGGAAATGACAGGAGAAGATATGCAAAAGCTGTAAATGTGAGGCAAGAGCTGAATAAAACCAGAATGCAGAGGCAATAGCAAAAAGATCTCTACAGGGTCTCCTCACATGCAACTGCTCTGTGGAAAGCCACATTAACAGCAAATATTCCAAGTGTCTGAGAAGTTTCCCCACTATTGCTGGCAAAGCATGCATCTTCTAATTTAAGACACCCAGATGTGAAAGGAGTGATGAGAAATCAAAGTGTATAGAAAAGAGAGAAATTTAAATTACTACCAGGGTCTGCAGAAAGATGAAAGGAGTAGCATTGCTTTTTGTGGAGGAAAAATAATTGAATGAAGACTGAAAATTTCATTTTTCCATTTAACAAAACACTACCATATTTAATAGTCTCAAAGTAAAAAAGAGTAAACTTTTATCAGCTAATAAATGACTGCAAGCCAAAGAAAACCAGCTGATATCACTAATTCTGTTTGAGATTTCTTTTTTTTTTTTTAATATGTGAGGAGAGGCAGTCTATCCTTTCAGTGTGTTCATCTCCACTTAACATAAATGATATTTTTGGCACACTAGGCACCATGGATGTGGAAACTTGGATACTCTTGGAAGTAAGTCTCTCCACTGGTTGTGAGAAAAAATAGGTACAAAGAGATTGGAAGTGGAAAAGGGAGTGAGCAAGTGTTGCTGTGATGTGAGGAGGGAGCTGAGTAAGGGAAACACTGGAGAGAAAACTGCAGAGGCCCGAGCCGAGGGAGCGCTAACAGTGTGTGTTTACGCTGGGTCTCTGGGAGCCCAGTGTGGGGTGGGGATACTCTGTGAGCTGAGTGGCAGCCACTGTAGGGCACAGTGACTTTTCATGGCGAGTAATCCTAAACTGAGTGGGAAATGAGGCTCCTTAGTGACCTCTGAGTCTGAGTAGTCTAGGAATTTTAAATAACAATTATTTCCTGTGGAGAAAACATTATCTATTACAAAATAAATCCGGAGGTCTACAAACTCATCTTGATAGTGTCAAAAAAATATATCAGACCATAACAGTTGATTAATATCGATATGACAGCTTTTTGTGGAGTCTGTTGTCACCACAGCATAAAAACTAAAGTTTTGATTTTTAAAAATTAACGATGTCAGGGAATTCTCTGGTATACCAGTGGTTAGAACTCTGTGCTTTCATTGCTGAGGGCACAGGTTCAATCCCTTGTCAGAGATCTAAGATCACACAAGCCAAAGTACAGTAAAAAGAAAAGAAATTAACAATCCCCACCATGCTCCTTCAAATCTTTCTCCCCTATATTAATGATACCTTGACAAGATTCCTTAACTTTTTGCCTTTGTTTGGCTGTTAACATACTTCAAACCAATTGAAAAATCTTAGTCTTATTTCTAATTCAAAGTATTCTCCTCCCCAACCCAGATCAGCTCAGGGTAGAAGGAATGAGGTTGGGATAGAAGCTTGACTGGCTTGTTTCACACCACCTTAGCTCCTATTCACCTCTCTCTCCTGGGCTCCACTGTTGAGGACAAATAGGGAGTATGGAGAGAGACAGTCAACTGTCTCTTTGCTTAACTGGCAGGGGTCATGGCATCTCCCTGAAAGTTGTCCTCGGGACAACTTGTCCCTCAGGACAACTGATGTCCTCGGGAGTAGGCTTCAGGGGCTGTATCTCTGGTGGATGTGGTGGGTGGGGTCTTTGGAGGGTCCTTTAGAGCCTCCCCACAGCTACCTGACAGGGAAATGCGGCCGACCTTGCACTCTCCTCCCCATACAAGCCCCTCCACGGTGTTGCTTCCCACTGCCTCCTGCTGCTAAAGAACCTTCTCCATTTTCATCGGGTGATAATAAGCTCACAGCATGCTCCCTTCTACAACATCTGCTCAATCTATGGGGACACATCCTTGCTAGGGCACGTGGTGAGAATACAGGCCCCTGCCATGACAATTCTCTCCTGTTCTTTTTATCTCTGATTGGGTAGGTTCCGCACCAGAGCAAGTGTCTGCCCAAAAAGGAACAGGTAAAAACAGTTCCTTCTTTTTCTTACGGGCACCCCTAAATTCATAAGCCCACCCACTGAAAGGGACACAGCCCCTCACTGCAGACACTGCCCTGCTCATCTCATGAAGGAAAGGACTCCTAAAGACAACACATCCTCCTCCTTCCCAGTGTCCTTCTGAGGCTGGGTGGGGTTGATAGTAGGAAGGTTGGTCGGTTGCATTGTTGTAGGTTCTAAAGGGAGGCATCTGATACTGACTGCTAAAATCTCACTAGAAGTCCTCTTTGTATGTGAGGCTCCTTGCCCCCACCCTGTCCTGCTGTGGACTCTGGTGACTGGTTTTGGAACAACAGGAGAAGTTCCACTCAACCTTCTGTTACAGTCATTAAAAAGTAATGTTTATGGACACACCTAAGGAATGTCATACTTAGTAAGTCAGAGAAAAGCAATTATATGATATCAGTTATATGTGGAATCTAAAAAATAATACAAATTATTCTGTATACAGAACAGAAACAGACTCACAAACATAGGAAACAAATTTATGGTTACCAGAGGGAAGGAGGTGGGGGAGGGATACATTTAGGAGTAGGAAGGTAATAAATGCTAACTACTGTACATAAAATAGATAAGCAACAAGAGTTCACTGTGTAGCATGGGGAACTATATTCTATATTTAATATCTGGTAACAGCCCATAATGGAAAGCAACCTGGAAAAAAGAAATATATATATATATATATATATAAATAACTGAATTACTTTGCTGCAGGCCTGAAACTAACAAAATTGTAAATCAACTATACTTCAAAAAAATTTTTTTAAATGATGTTTAGAGGGAAGTCCTGATGGGTCACATGTCTCTGCCTTCTCTAACAGACCCTGGTTGAGTACGGAGCAAATGTCACTATGCAGAACCACGTGGGGGAGAAGCCCTCCCAGAGCGCCGAGCGCCACGGACACAGCCTGTGCTCCCGGTACCTGGTGGTGGTGGAGACCTGCATGTCGCTAGCCTCCCAGGTGGTGAGCTCACCAAGCAGCTGAAGGAGTGAGTGACCTGCTTGTTCCATGAGAACCTGCTCTGGCTGGTCAGCGTCGTGCTTAGGTGTCAGCCCGGTCCTCAGAAGGCTCCCTCGCGCGGGTGGTATCAGGAATGCCAAGTGTCCTCCTCAAATCTTCTTTCCTTCTCTCGTTCCAAGTCCTCACAGCTGGTGTTCATGCTGAAGATGCCATCTCTGTGGAGGCAAAATGATACTTAAGCAAAAAAAGAATGCAGAGCAAGCTTCCTCAGCAGGAAACTTAAGCCACAATGGACGAGGGGAGAGAGCCTCTCTCTGTCTTCACATCTCAGGGCCCCAGATGATGTAGCGGGTGCAGAAAGCACATGTGGGCATCATTCCAAACTTCTGTCCTTAATAGTTCAGCAAATTATAAAGAGCGTGAGAGAGAAAGTTTCAAGATGAGCCAGTTTCTCAGTTTTCTCAAAAAAGAAAAATGTATATTTGGGAAAGTACAGGTACCCTGGTAACCATTGCCGCAAATTTATTATAAAAATTAAGCAGACAATTCACAAATCCTCAGAATGAAAAATCCTCAGAATGTGAACTCAGCATGACATTACTTAAAACACTCTTTGTCTAGTTAAGCCCAGTTCTTTTTTTGATGAAATAATGAAGCTGGTACACATTGCATAACTAGATGTCAGGGAAGCATGGCTGGGAAGTTGCCATGATGTGCTTGAAAAAAGGAGGGCCCAAGGAGAGGCCATCTGGGGGGCTCTTAAGCAGGTTGAAGGACTAAGAGCTGAGGCCCCTCTAAGGGGACAGAGGTCAGTCCTTGGAGAACACATTGGCCAAATGACCGTTGCCATACTGGTAAGGGAATCATCGAAAATCAAGAATAGCACTCAAAGTAATGGTAAAGGGGGATAGACCTTAAAAATTAAGTTTTAGGGGAGAAAAGTGAAGTTTTACTTTAAAATTATAAAATATTTTTTTCTTCTTTCCTTGTGAAAAAAGATCTGTAGTTGGTGGGAGGCCTTAACTGGTAGAAGTTAATTCATGCAACAGTGACAAGTCCTTAGATCCTCTGGCTCCTCACTAAACTTGGGAAACATTTCTCTCTCTGCTTCTGCTCTCATGCCTTAGAGGTTAAGAGTTTCTGTACTCCTCTACCCTTCCCCTGTCAGTACCTAGAATACTGTCTGTAATGAGTTTAGGCTTTCACTAGAAAAAAATTTAAACTTAAAAATTAGAGGGGTTCCTTTCTCTCTGACAATCCTCTGCCTTACACAAGACTCCCCTGTGGCAGGTGAGCTAAGCAAGCTTTGAAGATCTGGATGTAACTGAAGGGGAAATGCACACAAATTCCTAATTCCCTTCAGGAAGTTATCTTGTCAAGGCAAACATACTTGTACACATGTCTTTATGTACATGTGTAGGTATTTCTGAAAAGAAGTTCCTAGAAAAAGAATTACCAGAACAAAGGTGCATACATGTGGATTTTTGTTGTTCAGCCACTAAGTCACATCTGACTCTGTGACCCCATGGACTGCAGCACACCAAGCGTCTCTGTCCCCTCCCTGTCTCCCAGAGTTTGCCCGAGTTCATGTGCGTAGAATCAGTGATGCTATCCAACCATCTCATCCTCTGCCCCCTCTTCTTCTTTGCCTTCAGTCTTTCCCAGCATCAGGGCCTTTTCCAGTGAGTCAGCTCTTCATATCAAGTGGCCAAAATACTGGAGCTTCAGCTTCAGCATCAGGCCTTTCAATGAGTATTCAGGGTTGATTTCCATTAGGATTGACTGGTTTGATATTCTTGCTCTCATGATACTTGTAGATAGATGCTGCCTAATATCCTTTCAGAAATGGTGTACCAGTGGATACTACCCCCAGTAGTGTATGGACATATCCATCAAGAGGAACTTTAGGTCAATGGAATGGTTTTTTCTAAAGGTTTGTACTCAGAGAAAAGACTGAAAAACCTTTCCCTCAATCTCTCAGCACAGAGTTGGAGAGGGTTTCCTGAGCTGTAGTAGTTGCTTTATTGTTAGAACTCTTCAAGGTCAGAGTTTGGCTGCTCTCTCTGCTGATGATCCTGGGATAAAACACACATGTATGCTAATAGACAGCAGTTATTCCACTGTCTCCAAACTGAAGGCTGTAGACAGCTGTAGTCAAGCCAATGAGAATATGAAATAAGAGACGTTATGCTAGAGACCCTAGTTTTGTACTTACTGTGTGTCTCAGTGAGATTGGCAAAACTAAAACAGAAATTCACTTACTCTGTTTAGTCCACTGTACCCTTCAGACTGTAGGGCACCAATAACATCAAAAGGTGCATGAGAAAGGATGGAAAACACTAGTTTTTCAGTCCAAAATTGTGAGTGGGAGACAATCTTGAGTGCCTTTTCCTCCTAGGATATTTTTACCAGTCCTTCATCAACATAGCTGTTATTTGGAAATGGTACCCTTCAGCCCTCTTAGGCCTCCTGATCTCTAACTGTAGGTGTCAGTGGGTTGAATTGTGGCCTCATAAAATGATGTGTTGGAATCCTAACCCCTAGGACTTTGGAATGTGAGCTTATTTGGAGATAGGTCTTTACAAAAGTAATCAAGTAAAAATTAAGTCATAGGATTGGACCCAATCCAAGATGATTGGTGTCCTTGCAAAAGGGGAAAATCTGGACTCAGAGACAGACACACACAGGGAGAAGATAATGCGTACAGGAAGGCAAAGACCAGGGTGGTTCATTCAGAAGTCAGAGAATGCCAAAGACTGCTAGTGAACCACCAAACACTAGGAGAGAGGCAGAGGGCCAGTCCCCCCTCATAGCCCTCCAAGGAACCAACCTTGTCAACACCTCGGTTACAGACTGCTAGCCTCCAGAACTATGAGAAAATAAACTTCTGTTGTTTAAGGAAGGCAACCTGTGGTACTTTGTTAGAGCAGCCTAGCAGACATACTAGATAAATGCTCACATATTTTCACATATTCATATTTCACATGCTCATATATTATAATTAAAGTTGATTAGTCCTTTCTGAGGGCTTTTTTAGAATCTAGATAATAGAGTCCTATTTTTCTCCATCCAACCTGGGATTCCTGTCATCAGTCAACCTAATTGCTTCCAAATAGTTTTCTTGACTGTGTCATAATTCACATTGACACCTAAAAACCCTTTAAAAGGAGACTGTAATCTTGCTTCATCTATTTTAATCCCTCACCTAATGTTTTTCTAAAATACTTGACAGGCAATACCAAATTTCAAAGTAGGAAAAGTAGAAAGCTCCTGTTTATTTTTTGTTTTTTGTTTATTCTTTAGATTAGGATCTGCCAACTATGGACTATATATACCCTAAGGCCCAATTCACCCCACTACCTGTTGCTTTTTTTTTCCCCCACCACCTGTTTTTGTAAATAAAGTTTTATTGAAACAGAGCCATACACATTCTCTTACATATTACTGAGTGTTGATTTCACAACTACATAAGCTGAGTTGAGTAATTATGACAGAATTTGTGGTGTACAAGACTAAAATATTTAATATTTGACGCTTTAGGGAAAAATTGCTGGCTTCTGCTTTATTTCAGTGTGTGAGTCACAGAATGAGCAAGATAAAATAAGATCACAGACTTCTTAAGGCTTAGGGATGGAATGTTAGTACTAAGACTGACCACTTCTGAGAAAAGGAGAATATCTGGGGCTGGTGGAAGAGTATTATGCAAATCTAGTCTCTCAGAATTACATTTAGGTAGCCGACAGCTGTTGAGGATGTGCAGTGACATTTGGCAAGGAGAAGATTGAACTTCCACAAGCCAGCATCGAAGATTCAGCAGCTCTTTTAAGGACACTTATAACTCATTGGTTTAGTTCTTCCTTTTGACTCATGGGAGCTGCTACCAGTTTTGATGCTTAGTTTTCTACTCCTGTAACAAATTACCACATACTCAGTGGTTTAAAACAATGGACATTTATCTTACAGTTCTGTAGGTCAGGATACCAGAATGAATTTCTCTAAAATCAGGGCATTCACATCTGCTTTCCTTTCTGGAGACTCTCAGATGAAAGTCTGTTTCCTGCTCATTCAGGTCATGTAGCAGAATCAGTTTCTTGTGAGGTCCCTGTTTTCTTGCTGTCAGCTGAGAGTCCTTGCCAGCTCCTTGAGGCTACTGCATTGCTTGGCTCACAGCCGCTTCCTTCATCATCAAAGTCCCCAACTGCAGGTAGAGTCCTTACCACACTTCAAGTCCCTCTGATCTCCTTTTCTGCCTTCTCTTCACTGTTACTCATGTGGTGAGATTGGACCCACCCCACAGTCCAACCTTAATTCCCTTTTTATCACATAAAGTAACATAAGCATTTCTTCTAGGAATTAGGATGTGATACACATCTTTGGGGAGCAATGGGGAGTACCACAGGAATACTACAGAGATCAGTAAATTACTTCTCTAAAATCAGAATCAGTGTAATTTACTTTTTCAAGTTCTATAATAATATGTGTTTTCTAAACAGATTTTGCCTTCTTTAACCTGTGGCTTTTAACCCATTTTCTTAACTTTAAATAAAGCACATTCTGAGGCATATGCTTCTATGTCCAGAGTAAATCAGCTGTTGCCATAACACAGTTTTCTCTTTATACAAAAAATACCAAGTTATTTACCTATTAGATCAGCTGGTTGGAGAAGCAATGGCAACCCACTCCACTATTCTTGCCTGGAAAATCCCATGAACGGAGGAGCCTGGTGAGCTGCAGTCCATGGGGTCGCTAAGAGTCGGACACGATTGAGCGACTTCACTTTGACTTTTCACTTTCATGCATTGGAGAAGGACATGGCAACCCATTCCAGTGTTCTTACCTGGAGAATCCCAGGGACAGGGGAGCCTGGTGGGCTGCTGTCTATGGGGTCACACAGAGTTGGACATGACTGAAGCGACTTAGCAGCAGCAGCAGCAGCTCAGCTGGTAAAGAATCTGCCTGCAATGTAGGAAACCCTGGTTCGATTCCTGGGTCAGGAAATTCCCCTGGAGAGGAAAGGCTATGCATTCCAATATTCTGGGGCTTCCCTGGTGGCTTAGACGGTAAAGAATTCGCCTGCAGTTCGGGTGACTTGAGTTCAATTCCTGGTTGGGACGATCCCTGGAGGACGGCATGGTATTTTTACCTGGAGAAGTATTTTTACCTGGAGAATCCCGCTGGACAGAGGAAACTGGAGGACTACAGTCCATGGGGTTGCATAGAGTTGGACACAGCTGAATGACTAAGCACAGCACAGCATACCCAACATGGAAGCAGTTTGCTTGCTTTGTTTTATTTAGCTTTTTTCTGATGGCTAAATTAACTCAATTACTTTATAAATTCAGACAATTTAGGGAGAGTGAGTAACATTTTGGAGTATATCCTACTAGCTTGGGGTGTGGCTGGGGGTTGGGGAGAAAGAGAGAGATTTCTTAAAACTGAGATAATGAGATTATATTACATACAGCATTTTGTACCTTTTTTTTTAACTTAAGGAAAGTAAATTACACTCTGTGTGTGTGTGTCTGTGTCTGTGTCTGTTTATGTAAATACACTTCATACTGTATAGTTTATATATATACACACACGCATATATTAGGGAAGCTTTTTCTATGTCACAAATATTCAGATGTATTATCATTCTTAATAGCTGCCTTCCTAGAAATAATTATAAATTGATTTACTCAGTGTTAGTGATGAGCATTTATGTTATAGTTTTCTTACTAATGGCCTTCCCAGGTGGCGCTAGTAGTAAAGAACCTGCCTGCCATGTGAATAATAAATATCTTGTTGAGTACTTTTGATTGTATCCTTAGGAAAATTTCTGAATTATAAGGGTGAAGATTATGCACATTTGCAAGGCTTTTAGATTTATTGCAACTTATTGCAAATTATCATGAGAAAATGTATATGTATTAATTTATGGTAGTAGCCATATGTCAGAGAACTTATTTGTTTTGATTTGTTTTTCCCAGACAGACAATGCAACGTGTCACACTGCAGAACCAGCTCCAACAACTTCTAGAAGCCCAGAAATCAGAGGGCAAGTCACTCCTTTCTTCACCCAGGTAATACCAGAAGTGGTGGTGGTTAGGATTGTTAAATATCTTTAATCTCTGAGCCATTTTCTTGGACTTTCTTTATTATCTTTTTAGAAGATAACAACAGAAGACATTTTATTTTTATAAAGAGGAATAAAATTGAGCTATCATAGGGAAGAAGGCACTGGATCTAGGGTCGGAAGACGTGAGTTTATCTCTGGCTCTGCCATTTCTTCTTCCCATGACTATAAACAAGTCACTTATTCTTTTAGAGCCTTTTTTCCTTCACCTATGAAATGGAAATAAGGATATGTAGGCTCATAAGGTTGTTGACGACGGGATTGGGAAAATTTGTGCAAAATTGATGTGTAAAACAACAAAACAGTAGATACATTTGGTAGTCACAGCGTAAGGTATGAGGCATCCCATTCTGGTTATGGTTGCCACCATGGAATGTTTGTAGTTTGATTGAAACAGACATTATTCTTATTTCAGTCTTAGTGAGGTGGAAGTTACTCACAGCAGTAAAGCTACGCAGTGATTCATGGCTGAGTTATTTTAACCCAATAGGAGATCATCTCATATATCCTCCATCCTCTTTCAGTTCACCATCCTCCCCAGCTTGCCGAAAGTCCCAGTGGAAGTCCCCAGACACAGAGGATGAGTCAGTAGCCAAAAGCAAACCAGGAGTCCAGGAGGGGATTCAGGTTCTTGGAAGCCTGTCAGCATCCAGCCGGGCTAGGGCCAAAGTGAAAGACGAAGATTCTGATAAAATCCTACGTCAGTTATTAGGAAAAGATATTTCAGAGAATGTCTGCACCCAGGAAAAGCTGTCGTTGGAATTCCAGGATGCTCAGACTTCCTCAAGACATTCCAAAAAGATCCCCCTGGAGAAGAGGGAACTGAAGCTGGCGCGGCTGAAGCAGCTGATGCAGCGGCCGCTGAGCGAGGCTGACACGGACTCCAACAACTCTGAGGACCCCAAGGGCACCCCTGTGAGGAAGGTTGACAGGCCCAGACCGCAGCCCATCGTGGAGAGTGTGGAGGGCGTGGACAGTGCAGAGAGCCTCCATTTGATGATCAAGAAACACACCTTGGCATCAGGACGCAGGTTTCCTTTCATATCAAGGCCTCCAAATCCCTGGAGGGCCACAGCCCATCCCCCACCTCAGAGAGCAGCGAGCCGGACTTGGAATCCCAGTGTCCGGGCTCAGGAAACACCCCCTCAAGCCAACCCTCTGGAGAAGCCCCTCAGCCCAGCCCTGACAGCACAGCCGCCCAGAAAGTGGCCACGAGTCCCAAGAGTGCCCTCAAGTCCCCGTCATCCAAGCGCCGGACATCTCAGAACTCAAAACTCAGAGTGACCTTTGAGGAGCCGGTGGTGCAGATGGAGCAAACTAGCCTTGAACTAAACGGAGAAAAGGAGCGAGAGAAGGGCAGGACCCTCCAGCGGACGTCTGCTGGTAGCGAATCAGGGGATCAGCTCAAAAGGCCTTTTGGAACCTTCCGATCCATTATGGAGACACTCAGTGGCAACCAGAACAATAATAATAACTATCAGGCATCCAACCAGCTGCAGACCTCCACCCTCCCCTTAACCTCCCTTGGGAGGAAGGTGGCAGATGGCAAGGGAAACACCGGGAGCTCTGCTAGCAAAGGAAAAAATAAGGCGGTGAGTGCTGTTTGGAGAATGTCCCTTTTATTCCTTTAAATTCATTATGTTATTCCTAACACCACAGATTACAGCCCTTGGCCACCTTGAGGAAATCCCTGGAAGAATTCTAAAGGATACCTGGGAAAACAGACTCAAGGGTTTCTAATGCGATATGTGGTGTTGAGTACCTTTTACTCTTCCTTTGGAAACTGAGAGAGGATGATTAAACAGGTCACAGGAGATTATATCCTGATCCCTCGATTTCCCCAAGTAGTTTGATCATTGAGAATTAGGAGTTGTAGACAAGGAGGCATTTCTATAGGATTAGATTACAAAATCGATGTGAAATCAGGCCCCTCTTCATCCCTGATTCTGCCTCAGGAAGAGTTAGTTCTCCTCCTGTGACTGGACAGTTTATTCTCGAGCCCAATTAAACAGTATACAAATACAAATTCTATTTCTAAAGACTTAACTACTCAGCTTTAGAAAGCCTTTGGAATAAATATGCTGCAGGGACCTCCACATTAACATTTTACAACACAAGCCCCTAAGGAAGCCCTAGTGCTTGCCAGCACGCAGGGGATGGCAGAGGGTGCCGTGAACTACACTGTATAACTGCATTTATTGTAAAACCATGTGTTATAATCTGGATTTAAATCCTGTGAATAAGAGATACGAACATCTTTTTAAGTAATGTTTCCTGCATGCTTTGTGCCTGTTATGCCCTTAAAAACATGGTATAGCAGCCAAAATGTGAAACCCTCTGTGAAATAGAAGGACCCAGAATATCCTTCACAGTAACTACAGCGTAACAGCTCCATAATTTATTATTTGTTATAAGGTACAACCCCATTCTGGTGAGGTCTAAGAACTTTCCAGACTCTTTTTGCAGTACCAAAATCAAATTTTAGTTAATATCACTCCAATTAACAGCACACAAATTTTAATTGCACATTGATTTCCACCGAGTAGTCTTTGTTATAAAAGACTTTAGCATGTATTTGCTTCAGCTTAGAAAAGTCACGCTTGTGCCCCCGAACACCAGGCCCTTTGGCTTAAATATGCCCAAACTTACATTTCTGCAATAAAATTCTTCCAGGTAACTTAATGGGTCCTCTCACTGAGGAGTCAAAGATCTCAGCAGTTCCCCATGCACCGTAAAGTGTGTCTGAAGCATCTATCCTTTAACCTGTCTCCTGCATGCCTCCTGTTTATTGAGACTTGTGCATGTGCTGAGCTTGTTGCATGTGTTCAGATGATTTTTAATTGCACCTCTCTAGGAGATGTACGGCAGCTGCATCAATCTTTCTTCTAACATGCTGATTGAAGAGCATCTGCGTAACTATGTACGGTACGTGGTGCTAGGGGTGTATCCACAGCAGTGCCAGGCCTTCGCTTTAAATTGCATGACCTTTTTTTTTTTATTAATTTTTATTTTTTAGTTTGTTTTGCTTTACAATACTGTATTCGTTTTGCTATACATTGACATGAATCAGCCACAAGTGTACATGACTCCCAATCCCAACCCCCACCTCCCTCCTCCCGCCCCACACCATCTCTCTGGATTATCCCTGTGCCTCAGTCCCAAGCATCCTGCATCCTGCATCAAACCTAGACTGGCGATTCATTTCACTTATGATATCATACATGTTGCACTGCCATTCTCCCAAATCATCCCTCCCTCTCCCTCTCCCACAGAGTCCAAAAGTCTGTTCTATACATCTGTGTCTCTTTTGCTGTCTCACGTACGGGTTTATCGTTACCATCTTTCTAAATTCCATATATATGTGTCAGTATACTGTATTGGTGTTTTTCTTTCTGGCTTACTTCACTCTGTATAATCGGCTCCAGCGTCATCCATCTCATTAAAACTGATTCAAATGTATTCTTTTTAATAGCTGAGTAATACTCCATTGTGTATATGTACCACAGCTTTCTTATCCATTCATCTGCTGATGGACATCTAGGTTGCTTCCATGTCCTGGCTATTACAAACAGTGCCGCGATGAACATTGGGGTACACGTGTCTCTTTCAATTCTGGTTTCCTCGGTGTGTATGCCCAGCAGTGGGATCGCTGGATCATAAGGCAGTTCTATTTGCAATTTTTTAAGGAATCTCCACACTGTTCTCCATAGTGGCTGTACTAATTTGCATTCCCACCAACAGTGTAAGAGGGTTCCCTTTTCTCCACACCCTCTCCAGCATTTATTGCTTGTTGACTTTTGGATCGCAGCCATTCTGATTGGTGTGAAATGGTACCTCATTGTGGTTTTGATTTGCATTTCTCTGATAATGAGTAATGTTGAGCATCTTTTCATGTGTTTGTTAGCCATCCGTATGTCTTCTTTGGAGAAATGTCTATTTAGTTCTTTGGCCCATTTTTTGATTGGGTCATTTATCTTTCTGGAGTTGAGCTGCATAAGCTGCTTGTATATTTTTGAGATTAGGTGTTTGTCAGTTGCTTCATTTGCTATTATTATTTTCTCCCATTCAGAAGGCTGTCTTTTCACCTTGCTTATAGTTTCCTTTGTTGGCAGAAGCTTTAAATTTTAATTAGATCCCATTTGTTTATTTTTGCTTTTATTTCCAGTATTCTGGGAGGTGGATCATAGAGGATCCTGCTGTGATTTATGTCGGAGAGTGTTTTGCCTATGTTCTCCTCTAGGAGTTTTATAGTTTCTTGTCTTACGTTTAGATTTTTAATCCATTTTGAGTTTATTTTTGTGTATGGCATGACCTTTTAAATGGTGCTCCTAGGGCACCTTTTGCAGGCGCTGATCCCTAGGAATTAGAAAAATCCGACTCCTCCCCCAAATAAAAGCTGGCAGATTTGTAACTGGTCCTTAGAAAGGGAGCAGGTGCCCACCCTAATGGAGGGGCTTCATTCCAGTAGCAGAGGGCAGAGGAATCTACTCAGATCACAAACAAGCTGTGCTTCCCAGCTGACCTTGACTTTCAGTCTTCGTTTTAATGTTGGGCTTCCCCGGTAGCTCAGGTGGTAAAGAACCCGCCTGCCAATGCAGAAGAGCCAGGTTTGATCCCTGGATGGGGAAGATCATCTGGAGAAAGGAATGGCACCCCACTCCAGTACTCTTGCCTGGAGAATTCCATGGACAGAGGTGCCTGGTGGGCTGCAGTCCATCGGGTTGCAGAGTCAGACAAGACTGAGCAACTAACACTTTCACTTTCTTTCACATGAGTAAGTATAGAAATGACACTTCCTGCCATGGGTGGAGTGAGTCAGCCTCCTATCATAATCAGAACTTTGAGCTGAGGTTCTTCACTGCTGGTTATAGACTAAAAACTCCTTTAGTCAGCAATCTGCTGCCCTCAGGAGAGCTGAGGTCCTGCCATGCTGCAGTTAGTTCAGTGTTCAGAACTGCAATGCTGGTCTATAAGCCAGGCTGTGAGAACCCACCACCATCAACAACCAAAAAAGGCCTTTCTTCAAGACAATATTTGTGATTCAAAAGGCATGGACTGTGTATATAGAAGGATCATCTCCAGTGACTCAGGCTGCTCCTTGAGCAAAGTCCTTCTTGGGCATAGCTTTCCTCATCCCCGGGATACACACAACCCCTAACAGCAGGAGACAGGGGAATGCTTAGAAGAGAGCAGCTGACAGGGAGGTGCTGCAGTCAAGTGCCTCTTGACAGGCTTATTCCAGGAGAGATAAACCCCTTACCCCCTTTCAAACGGACTAATCATTTAAATTAAGACTATGGCATGCCTTTTAGCACCCTTCCAGAATCCTCCAAAATGTTTGTGTGGAGATGTGTTTATATATAATAATTACAAATACACAAATACAAGCGAATGTGTTATGGATATAAATGTTAGTTCAGAATCCTAAGGTGTAAGAAATGTCACTCTCTTTTTCTTTCCCTCTAAATCAAATTTAATCCACTTCATGTCTTCGTTCAGGCTAGAGGAAAAGTAAATCTGTCATTTTACAGGGTCCCCCTAGGGATCTCATTAATTCCATACATAAGTTGAAGGAAGCCCCTTGGAGCTCTGGTATTTACGGGTCACCCTTGTTCTGCTCAGGTCAGGCTCACATGTTGCCTAAGTCTGGGCTGCTTCCCACCACACTGGGGCAGGGCGTCTTGGCCAGTGCTAAGAGCCCAGTGCCTGGGTTGGGAAGGAAATAGAAAAAAAATACCCATTCCCTTCCCAGACGTTGGTGTCAGCCCACTTCTGTTTCTCCCAGCCTGTCTTGACCGTCCTTGTACCCTTCTATGTCTGCATCTTAGGTTCTATCTTCTAGTACCTGGAAAATTCTGACTTTGTCCTTAAAGGGAAATCACCAATAATACTGTAAGGAAAGGAAGCACAAAGGCCTGGGGAACTCCTTTGAAGCAGGAGGGAAAATACCTCTCATTTCTTCCAGGCTCCCACAGCACCTGAAAACAAGATAATTAGTATCATAGTAGATTCTCCTGCTAGATATATTTCATCCTGTCTTCTTACAAGCAAGGAAACAAAGCTAACAATCTACTATAATAGGATTACAGAAATCAGAGCACAAAAGGAGGTTATGAGGCTACTCAGATATCTGACAACTGGGTTAACACTTTCTTCTCAGTTAAAGGAACAGTCCTTCTGAAGACTAAGTTTTGAACCTATCAGATTCACTGGCTTTATGTATTAAGAGAGGTTTCTTTCAGTAATAAAGAGAAACCCCAAAATTATCATTATAATTCAGTGTATTTAGATAAACATCCAGACCCCCTCCCCCTCCCTATCATATAAAATTAATGTGTATCTTATCATGGTTTTAGTTTGACATGTGTTCCATGAAAAGTGAAAACGCACTAGTTTGTTCATTGTAGAGTGAAAAGTTTTCTCCTATTCACTCACCACACACAGAGGTAGGGAGGACCAGCCCAGTTCACTCCTTAGATAAAGTAAAGATGACTCTATCTAGTTGAAATAAAGATCCCTCAGAGAAACAAGCTAGCATGGGAATGTGAACATGCAAAATGCCTATTTATTCTTGTTTTGCCTTTGGGATCCATAGCACAGGCATCCCACAGAAAGAGGGGAATAAAGGAAAAATCTCGAGTGCCTATCTATCAGTGATGCCTTCAAATCTTGACCCAAGAATTTTCTTGAAGGCTACACAGTTCCTCTGGGGAGCAGGGATTGCCTGGGATCATGTAACTTTGGAAAGCAGTGGCAACCATTGGGTTGAAGTTGGCTCTCAGCATTCTGCCACTGGTGACCCTATCAGAGGTCCCTGGGAGGAAGAGAGGGGCAGTGGACCCTTCTTCCAGCCCTATCCTTGAATCACGTTTTAGTTCCTAAGATTTTTTTTCTCAGTAAATGAAAAATAGAGAATGAATACAACATTCTAATGTCAGCTCTCTGAGGGGGGTTCTCTTTGCTATTTATTTTTTCAAATTGGTCACAGTTTGATAGCAAAGAATCTAAATGTCTTTTCAATGCCCTTTAAAATTAGATTCAACTCTGTTACTTGGAATAGTTTTCTCAGTGTGTTTCAACTGCAAAGGATGACTTTGTTTATAACAAGCAGATTTATCTTTACTTTTTTTTTCTAAAGGACAAGTTGGTTTTAAATTATTACAACTCCAAAGGATGTTGGCAGTTACTTATCTTAAAATGCCAATAAGACATTCATTTCCTAGAGTTTAAGTCTATGTGAGATCTGTAATGCATAAAGTGAGCATCGATTCCGGTCCCTGATAGGCAGATGGCATTAACCCCTGGCCACCACTGGTCATATCCTCTCTGACCACAGTGGCATCATGCCCTGAGGGGTTAGCATCAGGAAGCCCCTAATCCTATCACCAACATGAGAGCAGACTCCTTAAAAAGACATTAAGCAATAAACACCGTTAGTGTGGGTTTTACTGCCAAGGAATTAGCCACGCTGGGACTTATACATCCGGAGCCAAGAGCTAGTAGCACATATTTCATATAGATGTCAAGGTTGTTCAACAGCCACTTCAGAAAGAGTGCTAAATTTGGACTGAAATGATGTGAAATGATGTAAGGATATGGCAGTGGTCATCTGCTGTGCCCAGTTGGAGGTCAGAGTTCAGGGTACCCCTACTGTGCATGTGCATACACACACACACACACACACACACACACACATCTGTCCTTATTGTCAGGAAAGATTACTAAACAGAAAAGTGAGCCAAAGACAGGGAAGACATTGGGAAGGTAGAGGTGAGGCCCTGGCTGAAACCTGTCCCAGGCAGTGTATACCCTCGGCCCCACTGAACAGCATTCCAGAATCATGACCGAAGATGCAGGGAGAACAAAAAGGAATCTCTGATTCTGGTACTACAGCATTTTTGCCATCATTTCTCTGGGTATAAATAACCACACCTTAATCTTAAAATTTCTGACCTGAAAGTATTTTCAACTTTTAGAGATTCTTGAAGGGATAATTTCCTGGTCATTTCACTTTTCACTTTCATGCTGGAGAGGGAAATGGCAACCCACTCCAGTGTTCTTGCCTGGAGAATCCCAGGGACGAGGGGGCCTGGTGGGCCGCCGTCTATGGGGTCGCACAGAGTCGGACACGACTGAAGCGACTTAGCAGCAGCAGCAGCAGCAGGAGTGTGACCAAACTAGCTGAGATTATGTTGATGCATAGTTCTAGACTGAATCCCTGAGAGCAGACTGAGTCTTACCAATGTAACAGTTCAGAAAAGCTTGTCAGAGTGCTAGTACTAAAAGGGGGTTAGGTAACCCTGTAGACAGAGTTTCTGCCCCCTCACGACAGTTTTGTGTTCTGATCTCTGATGTGAAGTATATTTTTCTGTGTTTTTGCATCTGATATACTAGTTCTAGGGTCCAGAGCCAGGAGAAGTTGGTGTGCCTGGGGTAACCACCTCTGCCTCAGAAAGCCCTAGAACTCATCGGTCTGCTTTCCCTACAGCCCTCCCCACATTTGCCCAGTTTTCTCCTGCTCAGCTCTCATCCCGCCCACCCCCACCTCTGCCTTCCTGGGATTCACATTCATTTCAGACAGAAAACCCATATTTCATACAGGTCCCTATGATGTATCCCAATCTGGAACCATTTCTCCAGATTACATCCATTAAGTGACAGCCTCTTCTTTGAAATGGGTCACAGTTTTGCATTGTTCTTGGCTGTTGCCTAGTAGAATCCTGTGTGTGGAGAAAAATGCCCATGTGATGGGGAATTGTTCACATGATCAGCTCTTTCCAGTGTCTGGGCACAGCTTAGCAAACCCTTTACAAAATCTGCCAGGGTTTGCAAGATTCATGAGAGTGTGATTCACACATGGAGTTTTTATTCACAAGTTCCTTATACCCTCTGGGAAAAGGAGAAAGCATATTCTATCATAGGAAGACAGAACAAGGTTTAGTATCAAAATGTGATGAGTTGAGATATAGAAGAAGCTATTGCAAAGAAGAACCCATGTTCTATCTCAAAGCACTGCACTTGAAAGGCAAGAAATGGACGTGTGGAACACCTATGGGCTGCAGGTAGGAGGGGACAGAGGGAAGATCTACCTCAGAAACCAAAATCCTCCCATCAGAAATGCACCCTTTCAGCACACTCATCAGCAGAAGCCTGCTTCCCTGGTGGCTCAGAGGTTAAAGCATCTGCCTGCAATGCAGGAGACCAGGGTTCAATCCCTGGTTGGGAAGATCCCCTGGAGGAGGAAATGGCAACCCACTCCAGTATTCTTGCCTGGAGAATCCCATGGACAGAGGAGCCTGGTGGACTACAGTCCACAGGATCGCAAAGAGTTGGACACGACTGAGCGACTTCACTTTCCATACTCATCTGGTTTAGGTGTACTCCCAACAGTTATGAACAAAACAGTTCACTTCTCCCTCCTCCACCTTCCTTTCCTCTCCCTTCCCCTGCCCCACAGTCCGGTTTGGAATTGTATAACCTCCAAAGGTGATGAATGTAGAACCAGTGTCATATTTGCACCACATGTCTGCCACTTCTACACTGTCTTTGCACATTAAACTGTCTATAAACTCTCCTAAGCCTGGAGTTTTAAAGAAGCCGTAAATCACTTGAGTTTTTAAAGTATCAGGTGGAGACTTTACCCAAACATCTTCTAGTATCTTCACTGAGAATCCCTACTCCAACCACAGCCATCCGAGCTATCCCTTCCCACGTGGAGGACAGTGCAGCTGTACGACTCTCCTGGATGTCAGATCCGTGGATTGCCAGCGTCCTTTGTTTCAATACTGTTGTTAGCAATTTTGCCATGCCAGAATAAAGCATGTTCCATCATTTAGCAAGAGAATGATCAAGAGAAAATTGAGAGGATGTAGTTAAAACATGGTCAACTCCATGAAAGGTGTAAGAACCTCCTGGGAGTGGTGACCCTAACTAGCACCATCATACCCCAGTCTGTACCCCCGAGTCTAGTTTGGTGCCTGGCACAGGAGAGGAACTTTAGAATATATGAAGGAGAGGAAGCTAGAGAGAGGGAAAGGAGGAAGGAAGGGAAAAGACAAGACCAAGCAAGCCTATCATCCTGAAGAAAGAATGATATGCTCTGTAGAAGCCTAGGCCTTTTGATTACAAGTCTTCTCCCCTACAGTGAGTTTACTATTGAGTATTTCAAGTATATATTTTTATTCTTTGAACCAGAATCTCATTTTTTAGAAGATGGGCATTTACAGATATGCTCTCAGTGAGGTCTGAAGGAGATCACAGAAATAGCTAAGTCCGTCTACCTGTTTTGGCCATCAGTAGGAATATGTAGTGCACACTCATGGGCCATTTTAGGCAGATTCTCTAAAATAACTTGCCATCTAGTCACCCTGGGCTGTAGAAATATGGAATCCAGGCACAGATGAGTCAGCAGGTTAGATTACTTGAAAAACTCTTACTTTAATTTAAGCCTTCTTTCCAATGTTGGCCACAGAGAATGTGATTTTATATCCAAAAATGAAATCAGGAGCAGCAAATTATCTGAATAATTCATGCCAGAATTACCCAAACAGTTTTGCTTTTTTAAAAAATTTTGAATACTGGTTATTCAGGACTAAGTAATTGATGGGTTCAGAGAGTCTTGAATCATCCTGATATTATTCAGATAAAAGCTTCAAATTAACATTTTACTTGGTATTGACTCAACTCTAATCATGCTGGATTTTGTTCTGCACAAAGTGCTTTTAGTGCTTTTAAACACAACACCCCTTATATTAAAGTAGAAATACTCCCTCAATGTCTAAATTATGATGATATCCTTAGACTTTTTTTTAAGTTTTGTTGATTTTTATATTTTTTTGTCCAGGTGCTCTAGGTACATGTGATAGTAACGCCTTATAACAAAGACTGGCTGTCCATGTGTCCAGCCTCCCCTGTTCTCATTCCTGCTCCCCTGAATCAGACATTTGCTTTGCTTTTAGGTGTTTTATCTAGTATTCTGTATTTCTCAATAACACGCTTATATGGACTTTCAGTTTTAGATATTATCTTTATTGTCTATTGGCATCTTACTATAGCAGATAAAAATTATAGCTGCCACTTATAAAGCACTTACAATGTACCAAAGAATATTCCCAGGTCACTTAGTCGTGTCTGACTCTTAGCGACCCCATGGACTACAGCCTACCAGGCTCCACCATCCATGGGATTTTCCAGGCAAGAGTACTGGAGTGGGGTGCCATTGCCTTCTCCAATATTCCCAAGTACTTCATGCATATTGACTTTAATCTTCACAATGAATGACACAATATGGTAGATATTATTATTTATCTAAATTTTCCAGATTGGAAACCAAGACACAGAAATTATATATCTTGACCAAGATTACACAGTACCAGGGGTAATAAATAATGTATCCAGGGTTTCAGCTCAGTTTGGTTCCAAAATCCATGTTCTCAACAATGAACCAAATTTGTCCAGCTCTATTTGGACAAATTTGGCAACCAGCACTGCCCCCCATTCCAACACACACACATATACACACCTGCTTCCTCTTCCCACCGTCAATAGAGTTGTATCACTCTTGGGAGTTAAATCAGTATTTGGTGTTTATTATTATTCAGTTCAGTTCAGTTCAGTTCAGTCACTCAGTTGTGTCCGACTCTTTGCAACCCCATGAATTGCAGCACGCCAGGCCTCCCTGTCCATCACCAACTCCCAGAATTTACTCAAATTCATGTCCATTGAGTCGGTGATGCAATCCAGCCATCTCATCCTCTGTCATCCCCTTCTCCTGCTGCCCCCAATCCCTCCCAGCATCAGAGTCTTTTCCAATGAGTCAACTCTTCGCATGAGGTGACCAAAGTATTGGAGTTTCAGCTTTAGTATCAGTCCTTCCAATGAACACCCAGGACTGATCTCCTTTAGAAAGGACTGGTTGGATCTCCTTGCAGTCCAAGGGACTCTCAAGAGTCTTCTCCAACACCACAGTTCGAAAGCATCAATTCTTCAGCACTCAGCTTTCTTCACAGTCCAACTCTCACATCCATACATGACCACTGGAAAAACCATAGCCTTGACTAGACGGACCTTTGTTGGAAAAGTAATGTCTCTGCTTTTCAATATACTGTCTAGGTTGGTCATAAGTTTCCTTCCAAGGAGTAAGCGTCTTTTAATTTCATGGCTGCAATCACCATCTGCAGTGATTTTGGAGCCCCAAAATATGAAGTCTGACACTGTTTCCCCATCTATTTCCCATGAAGTGATGGGANTGTCTCTGCTTTTGAATATGCTGTCTAGTTTGGTCATAACTTTTCTTCCAAGGAGTAAGCGTCTTTTAATTTCATGGCTTCAATCACCATCTGCAGTGATTTTGGAGCCCCAAAATATGAAGTCTGACACTGTTTCCCCATCTATTTCCCATGAAGTGATGGGACCAGGTGCCATGATCTTCATTTTCTGAATGTTGAGCTTTAAGCCAACTTTTTCACTCTCCTGTTTCACTTTCATCAAGCGGCTTTTTAGTTCCTCTTCACTTTCTGCCATAAAAGTGGTGTCATCTGCATATCTGAGGTTATTGAGATTTCTCCTGGCAATCTTGATTCCAGCTTGTGCTTCTTCCAGTCCAGCATTTCTCATGATGTACTCTGCATAGAAGTTAACTAAGCAGGGTGACAATATACAGCCTTGACGTACTCCTTTTCCTATTTGAAACCAGTCTGTTGTTCCATGTCCAGTTCTAACTGTTGCTTCCTGACCTGCATATAGGTTTCTCAGGAAGCAGGTCAGGTGGTCTGGTATTCCCATCTCTTTCAGAATTTTCCACAGTTTATTGTGATCCACACAGTCAAAGGCTTTGGCATAGTCAAGAAAGCAGAAATAGATGTTTTTCTGGAACTCTCTTGCTTTTTCCATGATCCAGCAGATGTTGGCAATTTGATCTCTGGTTCCTCTGCCTTTTCTAAAATCAGCTTGAACATCTGGAAGTTCACAGTTCATGTATTGCTGAAGCCTGGCTTGGAGAATTTTTAGCATTACTTTACTAGCATGTGAGATGAGTGCAATTGTGCGGTAGTTTGAGCATTCTTTGGCATTGCCTTTCTTTGGATTGGAATGAAAACTGACTTTTTATTATTATTATGGCTATCTAAATAGTTATCACAGTAGATATGTGCAATGTACTATTGTTACATTTCTTTATGTAACTTTGTTTTCCTTGAAGATAATAATTTTGATTTTTAAGTATATAATTTCTGAACACTCTGCTAGAGACAAAAACCCTTCTTTCAGTGCATCAGACAAATCAGGTACCTCTCTATTCCAGTCTATTTGTGGAGACATCATCTTTCCTTTTGCCCCAGTCTAGATTGCTGCTATCTGGCAGTGCTACACAGCTGTAACCCTGTAGTTTCTTATATACATTATCCTGGGAATTGCCTTTGGCTTTTCCACTGTGATTTCCTGAATCTGTCTTTTCCCTTTTTGTCAGTCTATATTCTTTCTTTGGTAAAGACAACTTCCATCCTGTGGAGGTGAATGGGTACTAAAAGTTTTGAGGCCTTGCCTGCCTGAAAATAGCTTCATTTTGCCCTTATATGGATTAGCACTATTTGGGTATAGAATTCTAGATAGGAAACTATTTTCCCTTAGAATCTTGAACAGATTATTTCATTTTTCTCTTGCTTCTAATGTGTCTGTCAAGAAGCTCAGTTTCTCCCTAATTTCTCATCCGTTGGAAGCTTTTATGATTTTTCTCTTTATCTCCAGTATTTTGATTTCATGATACTTTGCCATGATTCTATTCTCATTTCTGAGGTGTGAGCATTCAGCAGGCTTTTTCAATTTCAAAATCTATGTGCTTTGGTACTGGGAAGTGTTTTTGTACAATTTCTTTGAAAATTTTATCCCCTATTGCTTTTCTGTTCATTTTTCTGAAAATACTGTTAATCTGATGTTCAACACACTGAACTGATCCTTTTCTAACTATTTTTTCTATTTTTCTAAGTATTGTCTAACTATATTTCTCCTATTTTTATCCATACTTTTACTTTTTCTTAAAAATTTTTTCTAGGATATTTACTCAACTTTACTTTTAAATTTCTAACATTTTATTTCTTTGATTATTGTGTTAATATTCAGTAGCATTTTATTGCTTTTCTCTTTGTTATTTTTTTCATAGCATTAAGTATACAAGATTTATTTAAATTTTATACTCAAATACAAATACAAATGTATTTGTTTATCTTTCCTTCCTTTTTAAAATAAAGAGGGCATCCTTTACTTTTTCATCTATCATTTTAGAAGTCTTTATGTATTATTAAAGAGAGCTTCTTCATTCTTTTACATAGATATGTATTCTTTATTTGTATGAATGTATTATTTTTAATTCTTTCTACATTTTTGTTGAGATTCTGGTCTTGTTGATTTGTAGCAGCTGTTTATGTATTATACATTATAAAAATTAGCCCTTTTTGATACAAATAGCAAACCTTTTCCTAAGTTTTCCTTGTTACAATTTTTTGAAGTTCTTATCACCCCTTATATTATCTCCATTCAGTTTGACTGCTGTTTCTCTATTTATATTGGTCTCTGTCTGTCATAGTAGCAATTTTCTCAAACATCTGGTGATCCCTAACTCATTCATATTTAAGAATAAGAGTCTAAAACTGAATAGAAGTTCTGGCTTGTTGACTGGTAGTTATTGCATCACACAGACTGGTTAAGTACTAGGCTCTTTGGCTGGGAAACTCACTGTCAGTATTTGTAGGACTTTTCTTTTGGCGGCTGATTTCTCAAGATAAGGAAACTCCAGTCTCCTCCTAGGATCTATTAACCCACTTTCCAGGAATCTTTGGGTTAAAGTAACAGCGGATGGGTTGACAATTGTGTTTTATAACTTTCACCTAATCCCATGGTTTTCACCCCTTCAGCTGAATTTAGAGTCTCTCTGGTCCATGCCTTGCAAGTTGTAACCTGCAGTCTCTCTTCACGTTGGGAAAGGGACAGTCACCTGGCTGCATTAGGTCAGGAAGGTAATCTGGATATGAACTAGTACTTCCAAAAAGTTTTAAAATAGCCTTCCTATTTTCAGCACTCACACAGCACCCACTGTGACTTTCAGAAATACATAATGTTTCTAGTTCCTGCATCATGAACATCAGTTTGTTGAGTTCCCTGACTGTAGGCTTAGATTTCTGCTTTTCCTGCCTGCTCTGCTAAATCAATTCCACATGTTCATCCATTTTCCTGTTTCCGAAATGTTATTGGCATTTTGTGTGTGTTATCATCTCCTCTTCCATTTCCCGCATTCATTTAGGTTGGTGCCTTTTTTATTCATTGCATGTTCTTTTGTAAGAAAGGGATGATTAATACTATGTATTCAGTCTATCATGCTTAATTGGAAGTTCCTAGAACATCTTTTAAGCAACCAGGTTTTTCTTTCACACTCTTCTCTTTCTTTCCCATGAACATTTCTCTAAAGTTCTATTCAGATCAACTTAAATAAAAATGAGAATAACAACTTTCAGACAGTGATGATGATCGTTATTAACCAGTCTAAGAATAAACTACATGATCTTTGTAAGCAAGTGTGATTTTGAGGGCCGTAAAGCCATGCTTGGAGTTCTCCATTCAAATGTGGCCTCATGTGAGCAAGTACCATTCCCAGAAACAGCTTGTTTTTGCCTGGCCTAGAAACAAGAAGGCAATGGCACCCCACTCCAGTACTCTTGCCTGGAAAATCCCATGGACGGAGGAGCCTGGTGGGCTGCAGTCCATGGGGTCAGCTAAGTCGGACACGACTGAGCGACTTCACTTTCACTTTTCACTCTCATGTACTGGAGAAGGAAATGGCAACCCACTCCAGTGTTCTTGCCTGGAGAATCCCAGGGATGGGGGAACCTGGTGGGCTGCCGTCTATGGTGTCGCACAGAGTTGGACACGACTGAAGTGACTTAACAGTAACAGTAATAGCAACAAGAAGGAATTTAGTAGGATGCACACTTGCTCACACTCAGAAGATAACTCCTGTCTGGGAGATTTTACACCCAGAGTGGGACTAATATTTCAGTGAAAATGAATGCTTCTTCCCAGGGGAAATTCACATAAAAAGCAAAACTGTTCCCAGACCTCAGCTGGCACTTCTTTCCATAGATTTACAAGGTATTGAGTATTGAAGGGAAAACAGCACTATTGTTCCCTAGGCTCTTCTTCTCCCTGTAGATATACCTACTTGTGCTTTTCCACCGTGCTACTACTCAGTAATCACATACCCAGAGCAAAAGCATTTCCTTTAAGCTATTAATACTCAAGCTTACTGGAGAATAAAAAGTGTCATCAGTGAACCCCATGAATAAAATATAATATCTCTTGTTTCAATTTAACAAGCAGTACTACTCTTCCTATTTTGTCTGACTGATAAAATTCATTTGTAGAATTTTACTTGGATTCCAATCGGCATGATTGAGTAATTACTTCCGGGGCCAAATTTTAAAGTATCCATATAGTATGTTATTACGTGACTATTCCTTTTATTGTTTAAAGAGTGGTTTATATGGAAAAAAAAAAGAATAATTTGCATTCTGGAATGAAATGTTCTTCAGTGTGGTTTGTGTGAGGATAATTTCCATTTTGGGTGAGCTGTTTAGTGGCATTGTATTGTAACTTGACCATAGTTTTATCTAATTTTGGCCTTGTGGTTTGTCTTCCACTTAGGCATGATGACATCAGTAGAAAAATGAAGAAATCCTACAGTATAAAGCATGTTGTTGAGCCAGAATCAAAAGAACTCTTCTTATAAATCATTTTTTTATTATCTCTCATTGCTGCCCTTTGGACACCATTGGAAATTTCTGGACTGTCCTCTGTGGAAATAGAATCATGAGAACAATGCCTCACCAGCAGAAGACCAGACGATTAGGATGCCTTAAATTTATAGCACTAACGTATATGACACATTTTGGAGTGATATTTGTATATATAACTTGTTTTTAAAGAGATGCAGTTTGAAAGCATGATTGGGCAAATGTATGTTTTTTAAGATTGATTCAACCTCCCCACAGGACATCCACCAGCCACTGACACCATTTTGTCTCAGCAGTTGCATGGGTGTTTGCTGATGCTGGTTGAACCTCCCTTTCCCCATAATATGGGCAATTTGGGCTCAGCTTCTCCGGGAGACCAGGTCAGTGCTGTTGTTTTCTGTCGAGTGTTTTTTTCTGTCATTTCTACTTTTTGTATAAAGGAAATAAAACAATGTTAACAACCACCTGTAAGCTTGGGGCACTTACTTTCTAATAAGTCTGTGATGTTCTGATTTCTAAGGGGCTTGAAGCATATTTTGACTGCTGGTATTTTATTTCAGGAACAAACTGCCCAGTTGAGTGCTTTCCCATAGGGGTAAAATAAAACATTCTACTTTTCACTAAAGTACTAAAGGATCAAACGAGTATATAAAGTAAGTCAATTCCTTCTGTCTTTTCAAATCTCAGTGTTGACAAGAGAAAATACTAATGACAGCTAAGGATTTAGCCCCTTCTTGGGTCTCTTTTTTTCTGCTTCTAACACATGATGAGGCCTGTCTAATCCCTTTAGGAGACAGTGTGGAGCCTGAGTTCATAACAGCCCTATTGTTGATGCAGCTCTTTGAATCCATGTAAGAGTAAGTTCCAGATGGTTTTGTCCTATCATGTGAAAATGTATTTCTGTTGCAACTTCAAGAGTTTTATTTTCAAAGCGTTGGCATGGTCTGTAAGAGGCCTGTCAAGTTTTAGTTTGAAAGTAGTATGTATTATTATCAGTAGGAGGGAGCAGTGTATGCTATTAGCATTACTAGCAACGTTTCTGCCATCAACTGTGGACCATTCTGTGTCCTGGTGGGCAAAATAGGTCAAGGTATTGAATTAACAGGCAATTTTGGAAAGGTGGCTCATTCAACAAACTTGGGCTTGATGATATGCAATGAAGTTTAGGAGAAGGAGATAATGGTTAAGTACCTCTTATGTACCAGCCATGCTTATGTGAAGGTATTATGACTTTCATTTTATGAGTATGAGTGAGTGAAGTCGCTCAGTCATGTCTGACTCTTTGTGACCCCATGGACTGTAGCCTACCAGGCTCCTCTGTCCATGGGATTATCCAGGCAATAGTACTGGAGTGGATTGCCTTTTCCTTCTCCAGGGGATCTTCCCGACTCAGGGATCGAACCTGGGTCTCCTGCATTGTAGACAGACGCTTTACCATCTGAGCCACCAGGGAAGTATTAGAAAATTAAACTTCAGAAAGTATAAATTCCGTGTCCAAGGCACCACCACTAGCAATAGCAGACTTGGCTTTGGTACAAGTTTGTTCGTTGTCCTCACTTCTCTGTCCATCTGTCCTGCACAGCACTATCTTCCTAGTGTGTGGCCACTGGACTAGCACAGAGGAAGCTTATGGTGCTGTGGTGTTGGCTCTGGTCCTGGACACCCCGTTAGTCTTGGGCAAGGGACACTGCCTCCTTAGTAAATCTGGTGAAAGGAGGAGACTGGCATACCCGTCTAGGAGGTAGGTTCCTTCCAGCTCATAGAGCAGCGTGTCTGTGAACGTCAGCCAGTCTGCACTGTCCTCATCCGGGTCCTGTGAGAGCCTGGTGCTGCGTGTGGTTCTACGTTTCCCACGTTGTCTTCTCCTCCAATGAGATGCCCTGTTCTGACTGTGGCCCTTGACCTCGCATGCCCTGTTCGTTTGCTTCCTCACATTTCACTGCTCTGTCCTAGTGTGTAAGATTCTAGCCGAGAAGATATGGCAGGCATACGTGAGAAGTGGATTCCTGTGCTTTCTCTTCAGTGCAGAGGAGGTGATCCTGGAGTCATATGTGAACCAACCTTCGGGACTGATCCCTCGAAAGGCATCTGCAAAGGAAGGCGATCCAGAGAGTGCTCTCTCTGCCCGCCCACCCCTGCACTTGCAGAGGCCCCCATCTTATTCTTAGACTGTGTTTTTAAACTCAAAAGTTGAAGGGGCCTGGAAATTCTGCAGAGATTTTATGAGCCAGACACAGAGTTTCCAATTAAACACAGCAAAGGAAATGTGAGGACTTTGAAAGAAAGAGATGCTACCTTGACCTAGAACATTCTGGCAATCTGATTGTTTGTTGAAACTATCATTTTAGATACCACAGTACTAACCACAGAAGAACAAAGAATTTTTTTAAAAAAGGTAAAATAGGCAAGTTGAACGGATTCAGATGAGCCAGACCGTGAGACAATGCATACTATGTTTAACGATGTTTCTAGGACCCTGAAAATGCTGGTCTTAAATCACACATGTACAATATCTTTACTGTCCAAGTTCCTTATGACATGGGTGAATTATGTGTGCTCGAATAGTAGACATGATGTTTTCCTTACCACAGACTTAGTTTTGTGCAGAATTTTAAAACTGAAGAACAAACTTTTTATATCCTTACAGAAATCAAGACACACTTACATGTTGAAGAAAGAGTGTTTCGCTTTAGTAAGCACAGCTTTGGGGCCCCAACCCCCACTCCCTCCCTCCCATTGGACTGGTAAAACGAGAGAAGCTCTATCTGCATGCGTAATTACATGCAGCCGAACAGGGAACTCAGCTCCGCTGTAAAAACAAAAAAAAACTATCACAACATCTGTCAGCGTCTTTTAAAGTCTGGATGCTTTTATGTCACTAAAGGGACTTGTATTGCCGAAGTTCAACGCATCAAATTAAGAATGTTTGTTAGAAAAGATAACAAGATACCAAACCTTCACCACTACGAATGGATTGAATTCCCATTCTTTATTCTCACAAAAATTTGTGTCAAGACCTCCACCACCCTAATAAGAAAGTTCTAGATGTATATCATGGTGTTGGGAGTGTGGTGAGACTCTGGAAAGGCTATCTTAAAGGAGGGTATTCTTAGATGTTTGTTTTCTCAAAGTGAATATTCATAAACCACATCCTGGTTGGTACAAGCTGGAGGAAATGAATATAAAGTAGATATTTAAATTATTTCCCTGAAAGACTTGCTGATGAAAGATGGGTTAAATGTTACTTCTTCAGTAGCCTCCTATAAGCTTAATGTTAACTTGATAAAGCAAAGTAAGAATAAGGAATTTATTACAGCAGGATTGAGACAATTTCCCCACATAAAAATGGAGTTTGTGCTCTCCATTGCCCATAACTCTCATTTGTTGATCCATTATTCTTTAACAATTGCGTAGCTTTATTTAACTTTCCAAGCATTTGATTTGTGTCTCCCAATGAGACCATAAATTTGTTGATCTCAGTAGTCTTTGTTGTTGATCTCAATTGAGCCACCTCTCATAGATGGTGGTTAGTGAATATCTACCAGCCATTTTTCAATACTGTTCTATTCTCACTTCTCCCACATTCATCATATTCTACCCGTTTCTCATCCTCTTTTTCTCTCCAGTTCCTCCCTTGCTGTCTCTCTTCCTCTTTACTGTCATTGTCTCACCCTTTTCTTCTCTCTTCTCTACCCTCAATTCTCAAGATCTCTAAGCCCTTTATATATGACCTTCCTTGGAAGAAACCTGGCAAAGAAACTACAGTAAGTAGAAATGTGTTGGACTCATGTTTTCAATGAAAAGTAAATCACCTCTCCCTTCACCAAAGCATATCAGTAGAACACTCATCCTTCTATATGCTGAGTAGTCAACAGTCTATGATTGATCCATGCCAAGAATCAACCCCTGTGCTAGGCACTCTCCTTGAATTAAGAGAGACCCAGAAGTCAGTATCAACTGTAGAGGGCCATACAAGGAGATACAAGTCTACCAAGCTGTGTATTTAGAGGGACCTACAGAAAAAAGTCTTCTCATTCATTTATCGCAGTAGTTCTCAAACTTTGCTGCACTTTAGAATCACCTGGGGAAGCTTTTCAAAATCTGATGCCCAAACCGAACCTTGTAACAAATAAATCCAACTTCTTGGATAGAACCAAGCATCAGCATTTATAAAATCTCCCCCTGGGCTCCAAAAGTGCAGTCAAGTTTTGAAACCAGTGCCTTACTACCAAAGTGTCACTGGGCACTGTCAGTATTGGCCTCGACTGCAAGCATACTAGAAATGCAAAATCTTCCTTCTGGCATTTACCATGGCCTCCATTTTTAATTTTGTTATGGACGCTTTGTACTATCTATTGAGACAATATTTGAGAAGATAAGTTGACAGAAAAAGACCCTTCCTCAAGGAGAGGGAAAGAATGCCATACCCCTACACCTGGGATAGGTATGGAGAAAAGATTAGGTCTGGGGAAGTATCGTTGGGGTCCTTGCACTCCTAGGTGTAATATGCCTGTAAACTGAATATCATATTCAATACTATAGTTGCCTATGTAGGAAATTTATAAATCATATAATTATAGAAAGCAAGGCTTCTGATTCACATAGAAGACAGAACAATAACTTTTCCATAAAGGATGGAGTCTTTGCCCTTTTATGCTTAATCATAATTGGCTAGCTTTTCAATTGTTATTTCCCCTAATTTCCTAAAATCCTTGTTTATAGAAATCAAATCATCAGAAAGCTACCCATCTGGCAGTGGCAATCACCAAGATAAAACACACTGAAGCAAAGACTAAAACTCAGTCCCCAACCTCCCCTGCAGGGCCTCCCCATAACAGGCGAGCAAGATGCATGTGTTTTATGAGCTCACTCCACAGCACAGTGCTATACCGTGTGCCAGATACATTCCTTTGTTTACACAGCACGCACTGACACCTATCACATGTACAACTCTGTCCCTAACAGTGGAACTACAACCCTAAATCTATGGTAATAGATGCATAGTTGCTTTTGATGTAATGTGCAAAATGTGAGTTAAATTTGAAAAGCACAGCAATCTGTTGTGTTGTCGTCTTACTTGTATTTTATAAATATATATACATTTTGTTCTTTCTGTGGAATGAGTTTCTGGAGTCATTTGGCCAGTCAGAAACAAGGAATGAAGAAGTTAAACTATTTTTTTGTGGCAAGGCTATTCCCATCTCAGTATCCTTTCTCCCTTTTTCCTAATTAAGAAACGTCAAATGTTCTCCAGTAAAATTACTTTCCCTGATGCCTGTGAAATTAGGAATGACCATGTGACTCTGTTCTAGCCAATGAAATATCAGTAGAAATCAAGCATGCCTGTGTGGGTACGTAGTCGCGTTTGACCCTTTGCTACCCAGTGGCCTGTAGCCCACCAGGCTCCTCTGTCTGTGGGATTTCCCAGGCAGGACTACTGGAGTGTTGCCATTTCCTTCTCCAGGGGACCTTTCGCACCCAATGGAAACCGCATCTCTTGTGTCTGCTGCATTGACATATGGATTCTTTACCGTTGGCACCTCCTGAGAAGTTCCAAAATGGTGAAGTGGAGCTTTAGAGAATTTTGTGAAGGAAGACATTTGTCTGGCACTTGTCTTTGCCCCAGTACTTTTCCCTCTGTGGTAGAGCAGCACCTCACAGCCCTGAGAACAAAGTCTTGTGCCAAGGATAAAGAAAAGAGATGCAGCCACCATGTAAGCCCTGGACTGTCCTGCATATTACCTAGGTGAGCAAAATAAGTTCTTTTCATTGGCTAAATCACTGGTACCTGGCTTCTGGTAGTACTAGCCAAAAAGGAAATCTATGATGTACTCATCATGTGAAATAAGTAGTATACATCCAGTTCATTGAGATAAAGGAACATTTCAGATTGTATTCTCTCCACCACTAGGTCTAGATGTTTGGCTGTGCTTCGGGATTAAAGTAGGCTTTGCTAGTTTGGTGAACTGTGCAGACAAAATTTCATAACACGTTGTAATGCACTGCCTTCAGAAACAGAGGATTTATTCCCCCAGCTGCTGGCAGTGTTCCTGGGCCAGAGACCTCAGGTGTAAGCCCTCTCTGGAGATTGCCCTCAGCTGAAGAGAGGCATGTTGCCCAAGGACGTGCCTCCTTCCAGGGCACCTGTAGCTAAGGACTGTTCAGTGTTGGGATAGATAAACTCAACCCTCACCCAACTTAAAACAACTCCAAAAAGCCATTCTAGCTCCAGAGCTCCCAATGGGCTTGGCCCAGCTTCTTCCCCTGCCTTATTCTGTACCCCCAACTCCCTTCCCCTGTTAATCCCAAGAACCATTTATAATAGACTTCCTGCCCACTAATCTCCAGGTCAAAGCCCACTTACCAGGGAACTTGGACTATGACAGGATATTATTAGCCTGCTCAAACTTTGAAGAATCTCAGAGTACAAAGGAAACATGTTAAAATATATTATGTATTTAAATTGATTGGTAAACCAGAGGATTTTAGAACACTTCACATCCTCCGGAGCAATTTCTCTTAATATGAGTTTGGGAGTTACTGGAATCAATTCTAAGTCATTGTGCGTACATAGAATTTAGACTATTATGACAGAGTTGTTTAGTCGCCAAGTTGTGTCTGACTGTTGTGACCCCATGGACTGGCATCTGCTAGGCCCCTCTGTTCATGCAATTTCCCAGGCAAGAATACTGGAATGGGTTGCCAATTCCATTCCAGGATATCTTCCCAGACCAGGGATCGAACCAGCACCTCCTGGATTGGCCTGTGGGTTCTTTACCACTGAGCCACCAGGGAAGCCCGTATTATGATCCAATGTCAAATCAGAATGCTTGTGCCATGGTAGAACTATTTAGCCAAATTTCAGAGAAGTGCAACCAAAGTTATACTCTAGTTGAATACAACTTTGTTTATCAATCATGTCAAGTTGATACTTAATGTAGTAGCCTGTGGTCATTATTATGTAAAGTACCTTTCTTAGGGTCCTTCTATAGGCTATGGCCCCAGATGTAATCCATCAACCTTATTTCACTGCTGATGGCTGAACTACACCTTAAGTTCCCAAAGAAATGTCATCTTTGAACTATGGCATTTCTCAAAAACCAATATAAGAAATCACCATAAAGAAAAAAGTTTCTATGTATTTTTTATAAAATTCTTCTTGAAACCATCATATGTTTAAAAAGCCAATGGCTCTGTTAGGGGCCATAAAATAAATTCTTCTTAGAGTTAGTGTTAGGAAAAAATCTGCTTCTATAGAAAAACTGGCATGCTTCTTTTTATTAGCTAATAAGAACCTTATATAACTTGTGTTTTCCTTTTTGTCTTGCCTGCCAGGGAAAGGTCAAAAGTAAAGTTTGCATTCCATCTCAGTAGCAGTCCTTAGCTTAGTTTTTTCTAGTAGATTCTTGCCTAGATGTCCACTTAGGATTGGTTACTGGACCTGCCACAGATACCAAAGCCCACAGATGCTAACGTCCCATGGTTGGCTCTCTGTGTTCTTGGGTTCTGCATTCTCAATTCATTCGACTGTGGCTGGTAACACAGTACACGACCTGTAGTTGGTGAAACCTGTGACCACAGAGGGCCAGCTGTATATAGTTTTTCTCACCTCTACCTTCATTCTTTGGTCTTACATCTTTATCCTTTTTTAATAGTTGTGCCATATCACTACAATAAGCCACCCTAAATCTGAAAATAAGCAGGCTGAAATAAATATAAATGTTGTTGTTGTTCTTCCACAACTTACTTACCCCTGGTCTCCCCAATCCTGTCCATTCATTTTCTCTAACTGTGGTTGAAATTTACACCAACCGTGTGCAAGGCAATACTGATTCAAATAAGAGAAACTGTCACTTCGAGTTGCTCATTGTTGATCTAGGACAAGAGAGACCACACACACACACACAAACACACTCACGTATGTAAAGTGCAAGACAAAACAATTTGTGTGTGTTGGGGGTGGAGGGGAGGTGGTGCGCCATGACCACTGTCGTTGAAAGCAGGGACAATTCACTCTTGGTTTGGCTGAGGCCAGGCTTGTGCCCTGTGAGTTCCCATTCAGTAGAAGCAGACAGATATCCTTAAGTACAGTGATTGGCTACCGAGTCCCCATGCTGTGTATCAAGTGTCAAAATGTGAATCACATATTTGAACACAGCAGCGCATGTCCACAGCCAAATGGTCTTACTGGTAGTTTATCCGACTTAGAATCTTGGCAAACGTTCAGTCAGCCCTTAACTTGGTCAAGCAATGCATGTTTTCTAACACAGAGACAGGTAGGCAGAGGTTCGGACATGGAGCTCTATTTTCTTCACCTGCTTGGGACCTGAATCCTAGCTGCTCAGAGCCTTCCTTGCAGGCACTCCTGGGTCAACACCATGGATGCCCCCTGGTGGTGGCCATGCAGTTGGCCCTGCCGGGCTCCATTCAAGACGCCCTGCGGGGCAGCGCTCCTTCAGCTCTGCTCTGGCCCCACTTCCCTTTGCTTGCTTCGCTGGAGACTGAGCACAGCAAAGGCATCAGAGTCAGAGCATCTCTTTCTGCCAGGGAGCTCCTCCCAGGGCAGGCTGTGTCCCAGGACTCCCCTCACCTGGCCAGATCTTTCTCCAGAATGTTCTGCAGTCTGAGGCTCTCCTCGCCTCTCTCCCTGCATAGGTGTCAGCCCTGTGTGCCAATCTGAAGGCTCTCCCTGCCTGCTCCTGCTCCTCCCCGCTTCATCCTTCCCAGGCCTGCCCCTCAATGACTCCTTGCCCATCAATCCCATTTTGATGGCTGCCTGTCAGATGACCTTAACTGGCATACTCCTTGACCTTCATCCCTAGAGTTACATCTTTTTACTCTTTCACCCTCTTCAAGGTTCAGCCTCCTCTTGGCATAAGCATTCAGCTTGGGTTTTCCTTTCTAACTTTCTTTACTCCCCCTGCCTAGGGAGGGTGGGACTGTGGGGGCAGGATGGTGCCTAGAATCCTGTAGGTGGAAGTGGGGAGGGGCATGGGTCTTCCCTTGGCAAAGATGAACTTGGTGCTGGTATGTTTCAGTATGTCTCCTGTAACTTGTCCTGAAAGAGTCTATTCCCTTCTCTGCCTTGAGTTATATCACAAAAAGTCATGTTCTGTTCCCTTAAGCTGGTGGGACAGGGAGAGGCAATATGTGACTGAGTACAACTCTCCCTGTAACACAGGTAAAACATGTCACCTGAGTTCAAAGAAAAAAATTATCAAAAAGGTGGAAAAGAGCTTTCATCCTATGTTAAGCTCAGTCCTCTTTTTTCGCATCTCTTTTATGCAAAAGTTTTGCTGCTCATAGGTGAATAATTCACACTTTCCTTCTCTCACCCCAGTTTTTGCGTTCACATTTTCTATATTTGAATTAATTTAACACAAAGAACATGTCAAAGAATTACTCAATTTATCTCTTGTTATTTGTAGCATTGATTTCCCTTAAATTCATCTCTGTTGAGAGATGTGTACTTATAAAGCTATTTTAAATTTTCCTAAGTTTGTTACAGGCAGTGTGTAGCAGATACAGGGAATAAATAATAAGTTAGATTGAAAGTTACTCATCATTATGTTATTGATGGTGGTTGCCTCTTGGTGGGGGGAGGGGGCAGTCACCTTTCCATGCAGGATTTATTGTCACAGCCAATCTCTAAAACCTGTGAGGACTTCAAGGAGAAAGGAACCATTCTGCTGTAGCCTGTCTAAATGGATTCCTGACGTCATGGCTGCAAACCCTCCCTGTTTATCTGGATCTGCAGACACATCTGCAAGACAAATCCATGATTTCGCATGCCAAGCAATTGCTAGGTTGTAATGATGTCTCCAGGAGGAAGCAATTCATCCTTAAGCTTCAGAGTGATCAGAAGGGAATGGAAAGTGCTTCCTTCTTCCGTATGTACAAAAGCAGCATTCCACGTGAATTCTTGGCTGTTGTTTCTTCTTGGACATAAACTCTGACAACAAAGCAAAATCACACCTCTGATTTTAGAACCATTTTACCAGAATTTATCTTGGCATGGTGGACACTTAAAATTCGTACTTTATTTGCACCTCCTTCAGCCTCCTCCTAGACATTTTAAATGGCTGGGCATCCTCTTGTGTGCCCCTTTTGTTTTCCAGACACACCACAAACCATAAGGAGCACATGGACTGCAGACTACCCAGTTTTCAGTCACAGGGTTTCTTGATTGGCTACCTAATTAAGTAAATCTCCTTGCCTGGAGGAAACTAAGTTAAAATAACATTGAGGTCCATCCCTAAGCCCACAAGAGAGAAGAAAATTTAAAATCAAGGCTGAAAATTTCCTCTGTTGTGCAATGAGTATTGCAGAATGGCTGTCAGATGGAGTTTCAAGAACATATTAACATTTTCCTAAACAGGCGTTCAGACCCCACAGTCTCCTAAATGTTGCAGGTTTGGCTGACTTTAGTTCCTGAAGGATTACCCTGCTGGATACCATCTGCCAAGAGTGACTCTACCCACTCTGTCTGTCAGTGTGTGTGTGTGTGAGTCGCTTCAGTCACGTCCAACTCCTTGAGACCCTATGGACTGTAGCCTGTCCTGCAAGGTTCCTCTGTCCATGGAATTCTTCTGGCAAGGATACTGGAGTGAGTTGCCATTTCCTTCTCTAGGGGATCCTCCAAGTCTAGGGATCAACCCTGTGTTTCCTATGTTTCCTGCATTGACAGCTGGGTTCTTTGCCACTAGTGCCACCTGGGAAGCACCCTGCCTGCTATTAGATCTTCTTATTGTAAGTTAGAGAGCCCTGTCTTCTGCTTTTCAGTAATAAACACATCAAAAACAGAGTGCAATCAGAGAAAAACAAATATCATATATTAATGTGTATTTGTGGACTCTGAAAAAACTGGTATAGATGATCTTATTTACAAAGCAGAAATAGAGTCAGATGTAGAGAACAAACCTATGGATACCAGGTGGGTAATGAGAGGGGATGGGATGAATTGGGAGATTGGGATTGACAAATATACACTATTGATACTATCAATAAAAATTAATAACTAATGAGAACCTACTGTGTAGCACAGGGAACTCTGCTTATTGCTCTGGGGTGACCTAAATGGGAAGGAAATCAAAAAAAGAGGGGAGATATGTATATATGTAGGCTTCCCTGGTGGCTCAGACTGTAAAGAATTCGCCTGCAGTGTAGGAGACCTGGATTTGATCCCTGGGTTAGAATGATCCCCTGGAGAAGGGAATGGCAACCCACTCCAGTATTCTTGCCTACAGAATCCCACAGACAGAAGAGCCTGGTGGGTTATAGTCCATGGGATCACAGAGAGTCAGACATGGCTGAGACTAACCCGTATGTATATCTATAACTGATTCACTTTGCTGCACAGTAGAAACACAACATTATAGAGCAACTATATTCCAAAAAAAAAAAAAAAAAAAAGTATGGTATGCTGGGCAGAGAACTGAGAGACCCTTTGCCTCCCAGTGCTTGCTAGAAGTAGCGCAAGGTTACCATTCCAAACAGAAGAAAATGTGTATTTCTTTAATAAACCTCCAGAGAATGCGATGCCACAATCCCTGTCAGTAACTATTTTTAGGTTGCTGCTGCTGCTGCTAAGTTGCTTCAGTCGTGTCCAACTCTGTGCGACCCCATAGACGGCAGCCCACCAGGCTCCCCCGTCCCCAGGATTCTCCAGGCAAGAACACCAGAGTGGGTTGCCATTTCCTTCTCCAATGTATGAAAGTGAAGTCGCTCAGTCGTGTCCGACTCCTAGTGACCCCATGAACTGCAGCCCACCAGGCTCCTCCATCCATGGGACAACCATTAATGCCAGGCCTTTCTTCCTCCAGGCCTGCTNCCAGAGTGGGTTGCCATTTCCTTCTCCAATGTATGAAAGTGAAGTCGCTCAGTCGTGTCCGACTCCTAGTGACCCCATGAACTGCAGCCCACCAGGCTCCTCCATCCATGGGACAACCATTAATGCCAGGCCTTTCTTCCTCCAGGCCTGCTCATTTCTGAGGGCCTGCCTTCCCAAATAGTCCTTTTAGAACTAAGCCTGTTGACCGTGACAAGGATCTGATCCAGTGCAAATATAAAAAGAGGGCAAAGAGTCAGCTTCTGAAGTAGATAATAGTAAAAGAGGGATTAGATACTACTTCAAGTGCTAAGTGTAAGAACTGGCACTTCATTTTTTAACCATAAAACTATATATCCCCTCATAAACTCATGTTTTATTGGTATGTATGTGGTTTAATATGAGAACCACTTTAAAGGTAATAAATTGCTCATGTTTCCCTTAACCTATGGAATAAATACTCAGAAATAAATACCTATGAAGGGCAGACTTCTTGGGGTCACCCAAGAAGTGTATTTGTAATACTCTTGTTGGTGTATTTGTAATAATTTGATATTTAAGGCATAACACCAACACAGCTAATTCTTAATGAAAGATTAATACCCAATAGCTAGCACTGTCAGACCACTGGTGACAGAGAGACCAGAATAAATTTACTGCAGTACATCTAAAATCTAATTTAGGTACACCTCTCTTCCCCCTAACCTCTAAGAAAATCTGTTATTACATTGGGAGTGCCTGGTTTATTTCCATGTTAGTGTGTGATATTTAATATGGCTTGTTAACATGGCTTACCATATTTTCTGGGCATGAGTATTTATGAGAAAAACTTCAGATTTATACAAGGTTTTGGACATGTGTCTCATATAAACTGGAAAAAGAGCATTGTTGCTAAAACCTGGGGCTTGCTTTGAAGCTTCATCATACTGGTTTCTTGTGAAACCATTAAGCAAAATGCCCTGAAGCGTAGGAAAAATTGCATTGAGCAATAAAATGTCAACAAACGGCAGAATCTGAGCATCAAGACTTTCATCTAAACATGCCCTTCTCTCCTTTCACTTGGCAGGGGTTTGGTTTTTAAAAAGTAATAAACTCTAGCACTCCAGTTGACCTGGGATGTGTTTAAGAAATTAAACCCTAGAGCCAGAAGCACTATGACCTTTAATGTGGACTCCCTCCCTCAGAAAAATCATAGAATAAAAAATATAAACAGAAAAGGAGAACAGAAATTTATGTCTCAATTGTCTTGGTTTGGGTTTTGTTTTTTTTTTTTAAAAGAGCACACAGTGAAACTATTGGCCAGAAGGAATAGTCTTAAATCTGTTTAAACAGGTGTCCAGTACTTACCATCTCATGAACAGCAAGCTAACACAATCACAGCACAATTTTAAAAGGATATGAGTAAGGAAAACCTGTTCCTAAGCCTATATAACTTTTATAAACCTGGAGCAGACATAGTTTGATCTTGGAACCGGGTTGCAGTCAAGAAATATATTCCCACAGCCAAAAGTAATTTCAAAATAACTCGAACCCTTATGTTTCTTAAAAACCATAAAGCATGTCCAAATTCAAAGACCATAACAACAGTTATTAAAACCGCCTTTCGTCTTCCACCCTACCCCCCTCACACTTGCTGCCAGGGCAGAGCATTTCAATCCACAGTTCCTCATAACTTCTCTCAATGCACCATGTTCCTTTTCTCTCCCTTTCCCCTCTTCTCCGCATCACTTTACGATATAGATTGACCTGACCTCTCTAATAGAAGAAAAGAATCAGGAAATTGATCTGGTCAGTTGATAATTCTCTTTGGCTGAGTGAAGTATGGAAATAGGGAACATCCCACATTAATCATTTGATCCCAATGTAATTGCATCATGAATGAACGATATGTTTGCAGAGTTCTAAAGAAACTAGAAAACCCTAGAAAAACTTGTTTATTAAATCATAGAGAAGAAGATCTCTGTTCTGAATCTCAGAAAAGTGAAGTTTCCTTTTGGAAGTATTGATAAAAATCTGATAGGTTACCAGATGGAGGTCTAGAATTTCTGGAGAAGGAAGTAGGAGATAAAGTATTAGTCACGGACACTAGGAAATTTCAATGCCTGCATGCAGAGACCACGTGACAATGCTTTGGAATGGTAAATCAGCACATGCCTATACATGGCTACTGTGCAAAATCTATAGGCTTAGGCCCGAGAAAAAGTCATTATTAAAACAGGAAACTGCCTTGAAAGAGGAAACCTAATAGTTTCACTATTTTACCTTTACCTAATAGTTTCACTTATAGAAAGTTATACAAAGGAAAAAAAAAAAACCTAGTTGCACAAAGATTATTATATGAAAATAGTTATCAAAACAATTTGCAACTGAAAAATTGGAAACAACCAAGTTATCCAATAATAGAATCTTGGTTTAAATAAATGTTGTATGATACATCCATAGTATGTAAAACTATGCACATTAAAACAAAATATTGCTGCAGAACTTATTTAATGGAAAGATGTTCTTGATAATTATTGTTGCAAAGCAAGTAACATACAAATAAATAATTCCATTTTCTTATGTTTATATTTGAGGCTTCTAGGTAATGCTAGTGGTAAAGAATTTGATTGCCCATTCAGGAGACATAAGAGACCTGGGTTTAATCCCTGGGTTGGGAAGAACCCTTCAAGACAGGCATGGTAACCCACTCTAGTTTTCTTGCCTGGAGAATCCCATGAACAGAGGAGTTTGGTGGGCTATAGTCCATAGGGTCTCAAAGAGTTGGACACAACTTAAGCAACTTAGCATGCAGGTACATGTTTATATTTATATTACTGAAAAGCAAACAACCCCCAAAAAGGCAAAATATTTGAACCAGTATTTCACAAAAGAAGATACATACATAGCTGACACTTGAAAAAAATCCTCAACACCATTAGTCATCAGGGAAATCCAAATTACAAGACACCACATAATCACTGGAAAGGCTAAAATTAAATAGAATGACAATACCAAGTGTTCTCAAGGTTCTGCTGGTGGGAATGCAAAATGGTACAGAAAATTGACAATTTCTTACAACATTAAGCAGTACCAACTGCATGAGCCAGCAGTTCTGTTGTTGGGTATTTACTCAAGAGAAATGAAAACTTGTATCCACAAAAAGCTTGGAAAAAAGCATAGAAAATATTTATGGAAACTTTATTCGTAATAGCACAAAACTGGAAAAGTCCCATGTGTCCATCCACATTCATACAATGGAATACTACTCAAAAAGGAAAAAACTACTCATAGATGTAACGAACACAGTGTAATCTCGAAAACATTATCCTGAGCAAAAAGAGCCTGACACAAAAGACTATACACTGTGTGATTTCTTTATATAAATTTCAAAACCAGACAAAACTAAATTGATGCAAAAAAGAATAGGGGTTGTGGGGAATGTGGATCCAGACAGTAAGAGGACTGACTGCATAGAAAATGCACGTTGAAAATTTTACATGTGTTGGAAATGTTCTATAGCTTGATTAGGATGTTATACAAATGAATATATTTTTTCAAAATTCACCAAACTGTTTAATAAAATGTATGCATTTTACTGTATGTAAATGATACCTCAGTGCATTCAATAAGTTGATTTTTAAAAAGCATTTGCTAAAGACTGTCTCACTCCTGCCCCACCACTATTCAAGACCCTGTGTGTACTGTAAGCCCCTGCTGCAAACTCATGCAGAACCTTTCCCAAGGGATCATAGTCCCTATGATTCTAGGAATCAACACACACATTCCCCAGCCCTTGTCCACTCCCCAGCCACATGTGGCTGTACATCACAATCACCTGGGGTGTTCATTAGAAATGCAGATTTGGGGGCCTTTTCCTTAGAAATTCTGATGTTAGATCTACTTTAAACCCAAGGCAAATCCACAGTGCTTTGTCCTGTGTTCACTGCTCACACCCCAACTGCACTGGATTTTGAGTCACTGCTCCAAGGCTTTGTTGTGGCTTAGCTGCTCAGTCATGTCTGACTCTCTTGGCGACCCCATGGACTGTAGCCCCCACGCTCCTCTGTTCATGGGATTTCCCAGGCAAGAATACTGAAGTGGGTTGCTATTCCTGCTCTGTACTGAAATTCAGTTCCTCCTCATGTCCAGGGCTGCCACTGGGCACTGGTCTCACTTTTTAAAGAACTGCCTTTTTTCAAATGTAAGGATCTTGAGAGACAAATGATGTCACTTTTATCATCCCAGGGCTCTGAGACACATTACACTCCAGTCTTTTCGTAGGCCCTCTCCCCTCAGTCATTTCAAAACTCTTCAGGAAAAGTTACATAGATGCAAAAATCTGTTCTACTCATCATCACCACTTGTCCCTGGGATCCAGGATGAGGGATGATATTCCGTAATGGCAAAGTAAGAATGAGGATCTCTACTCTGGCAGCATGTCAAGGTGACTTCTAAGAGATTGTTACTAAATTATCCTGTGAAATCACAGAGTACATTTTTCTGTAGTCTGTTCTGCTGCTGCTGCTGCTGCTGCTGCTAAGTTGCTTCAGTTGTGTCTGACTCTGTGCGACCCCATAAACAGCAGCCCACCAGGCTCCCTCATCCCTGGGATTCTCCAGGCAAGAACAACGGAGTGGGTTGCCATTTCCTTCTCCAATGCATGAAAGTGAAGAGTCAAAGTGAAGTTGCTCAGTCGTGTCTGACTTAGCGACCCCATGGACTGCAGCCTACCAGGCTTCTCCGTCCATGGGGTTTTCCAGGCAAGAGTACTGGAGTGGGTTGCCATTGCCTTCTCCAGTAGTCTGTTCTATAAGACCATAAAAATTGCAATGGTTAAGAGACCCTTTTCTCTGAAAACCATTATTTGCTCATTTGGTCTGCTTAGAAAAATGAAAAACATTGTACCTTCAAACCCATGAATATCAGGTATACAGACCATGTATGTGCTACTCTTAGTGTGTAAATGGCCGTTATTGGTCACTTAGGATTTACACCAAAGCAAGCCTTTATTTACTGTCTCCTAGCTTGAAGAGTAATTTAAACAGGGGAATAGGGTGTGTGTGTGTGTGTGTGTGTGTGTTTAAGATGCATATATGTAAAATGGCATTTGTAATTCCATGAATTTCAGGTCTAGAAAACCAGGAAGACATTAGATCATTTTTTTCAAACTTCAGGTTTTCTTTAGGTCCTATTGACCATTTAATATAAAAGTTTTTAATCAACTGGGCTACCAGGAGAACCAGGGGATTGGAATTCTATCTGATTGAGAAAGAAAGATAAATCTTTGTCCAAAGCAGTAGAACAGTCAGAAAGGGGGAAGCTTTAGAAGGCAAATGGCAGCAGGAGGAAATTCAATAGCTAGAGTACAATAAATGAGGTGAAGAATGGACTCAGAAAGAAAGAGGTGGATTGGAATGCAGATCTCTAGTCTGACCTTCTCTACAACTCTGCCTGCAGCCCTGGTGACAGTTGTTAACTCTTAAACTTCTCTCCACATTGGCCAGCAGGGTCACTTTGGAAAGCATAGAGCACACCTACCATCATTTCCTTCTCCTTCAACCCACTCTAGTGTTCTTGCCTGGAAAGTCCCAGGGACAGGGGAGCCTGGTGGACTGCCATCTCTGGGGTCACACAGAGTTAGACACGACTGAAGCAACTTGGCAGTAGCAGACTTTGTTGGTGGAGAAGGCAATGGTACCCCACTCCAGTGCTCTTGCCTGGAAAATCCCATGGACAGAGGAGCCTGGAAGGCTGCAGTCCATGGGATTGCTAAGAGTTGGACTCAGCAGCTTCACTTTCACTTTTCACTTTCATGCATTGGAGAAGGAAATGGCAACCCACTCCAGTATCCTTGCATGGAGAATCCCAGGGACGGTGGAGCCTGGTGGGCTGCCATCTGGGTCACATAGAGTCGGACATGACTAATGTGATTTAGCAGCAGCAGCAACCATCATTTAGCCCAGTTTCCCTCTGAAAACAATCTGATTCTTTTTTATGTCTTCCTGACTCCAGTGGGAAAGAAAAAAGGAGACACAAGCTTATTAATTCCCTAACATTCTCTCTTGTCAATATGATATTGATGGAATTCTGCTAGTCTAGGATCTCATAGGGCAAGACATCCTATTTCATTAAATTGATGACAATTCTAAGATCTAAAGACTTGTAAAAGTTTAGAACTAGAGAAGACATTGGAAATTATCTAGTTCCAGCTCTTAATTTGAGGCATTTAATGATTTATGCAAGAATAGATAATGTTAAGCCTCTGCTATAAGCCAGGAATCAAAAAGAGTCAGAAACTTACCCTGAAATACCACATCTTTTTGTCTACCTACTCTAAGTGGGTGGCCATAAATTTTTCTCATTGTTGGGGTTGTGTTCTTTAGGTAACTACCTGATGCTGCTGTTGCTGCTGCTAAATCACTTCAGTTGTGTCCAACCCTGTGCAACCCCATAGATGGCAGCCCACTCAGGCTCCTCTGTCCCTGAGATTCTCCAGGCAAGAATACTGGAGTGGGTTGCCATTTCCTCCTCCAGTGCATGCATGCATGCTAAGTCACTTCAGTCGTGTCTGACTCTGTGCAACCCTATGGACAGCAGCTCACCAGGCTCCTCTGTTCATGGGATTCTCTAGGCAAGAATACTGGAGGGGGTTGCCATTTCCTTCTCCAGGTAACTACCTACTGTATCCTTTATATTAACCCCTTAAACTGTAGCTAAATTTACCTCTTTGGGGCCCTAGAGATACAATACTAGAAACACAGTAGTAGGTAAAACAGAAAACTCCTGCTTAGGTGAGCTTATATTCCAGAGAAGAAGAAAATACATACTATAACATCAGATGGGCTTCCCAGGTGATGAAATGGTAAAGAATCCCTACCAATGCAGGAGACACAAGAGTCCAGTCCCTGGGTTGGGAAGATCCCCCGGAGTAGGATCCATTCCTGTATTCTTGCCTGGAAAATTCCATGGACAGAGGAGCCTGGTGGGCTACAGTCCAGGGTGTCGCAGAGTCAGACACAACCAGGCATGTGCACATACATGTCACATCAGATGAGTGATGGTCGCTCAGTTGTATCCGATTCTTTGCAACCCTGTGGGCTGTAGCCTGCCGGGCTCCTCTGTCCATGGAATTCTCCAGGCAAGAATACTGGGGTGAGTTGCCATTTCCTTCTCCAGGAACATCAGATAGTGATATCAAAGAAGAAAAGTTAAGATGCTAGAGAATGAGTCGAGGCTGGTGATTTGCCTAGACAGAGTGGTTAAGAAAGGCTTCTCTGAGGTGGTGATAGCTGAATTAGACACCTAAGTGAAGTAAGACAATGAACTAGGTAGAAACTTGGGAACAGTGTTCCAGATGTTCCAACCAAAAAATCCTCTGACTTGGAAATGAGCTTGGCATTTTTAAGGAACATAAAGTAAAGCCCTGTGACTAATATTGGGTGGAGGAGGCAGTGATAGGAGGAGAGGCCAGGGATAAACAAGGAACAAGTCATGCAGAGTTATAGCGCCTTGAAGGAAATGTAGAAACAATTTAAGTGATTTTCCAAAGACAGAGGTATAATTTTTCCTGTCCACCCGCCCCCCATACTCCACAGGTTTTAAAGGTAACTTAGAGTCCCCCTACATTTCTGAAATTGAAGACTGTCTTTGTGACATCGTACTTTCCCAGTATCAAACATTATAAAATAGACCACCAGAGTAAAAGCAGATTGCAAGCAGGATTAGTCATCTTCAAAATGAGTAGGATGACTAATACAATTTGAAGAGAAAAGTACACAATTAGAGACATAATTGTAATTTTTAAAACCATGGAATATGTGATAGGGTTGCAATGAAATTACCTATCACTGGGAAACCAGTCACCTGTGAGCAATTCCTAAATAGTGAGCCCTCAGGAATGGCCAGAGAGGAGCCCAGAATAACTGGCCCTGGCACCTCCAAAGGCATGCCCAGTTGCTCAGCCAACAGGGCAGAAAACACTGAAAACAAAACATAACACCTATTAACTCGAGTTGCCGTCCAGATCAGAGATCATGATGACAAAATATAAATAGGTCCTGCTTTTCACAAAGTATACAACTTCTCAAGTAGACTGTAAATACTACTCTTCTCAGAGGGTTATCTGCCCATCACAACTGCACCAGAAAGCTGTCTACTAACAATAAGGGATTGTTTTATCATCTGAAAGTTTAGATAAAGGCTTCCCAAGAAATCAGTCCAAAAGGGGGAAATTCCAAGGCAACTGCAAATAAGTAAAAAGAAAATAAGTAAGTTTACCTACTTCACATATGAACAAGTCTTAACTGAGCACTAAAAAAAAAAAAAAATTACACAACTTGTATTAATAAAAAATCAATAATTCCCCACCCCTCTGAGTAAAGGTCAAACAAATACACAATATATCATTACCCAGTCATAAAAAGGAATGAAACTGGGTCATTTTTAGAGACATGGATGGACCTAGAGTTTGTTATACAGAGTGAAGTAAGTCAGAAAGAGAAAAACAAATATCGTACGTTAATGCATGAGTGTGGAATCTAGAAAAGTGGACTAGATGAACCTATTCACAGGACAAGAATAGAGACACAGATATAGAGAAAGAGAAAGAAGAGACAAATTGGGAGATTAGGGTTGGTATGTATATACACCACCGTGTGTAAGACAGAGGAGCTCAGCTCAGCCAGTGCTCTGCGGTAACCTAGAGGGGTGGGTTGGGCCAGGGAAATGGGAGGGAGGGTCACCAGGGAGGGGATATGTGTATACATACAGCTGATTCACTTTGTTGTACAGCAGAAACTAACACAGCAGTGTAAAGCAACTATTCAGTTCAGTTCAGTCGTGCAGTCGTGTCCGACTCTTTGTGACCCCGTGAATCGCAGCATGCCGGGCCTCCCTGTTCATCACCAACGCCCTGAGTTCACTCAGACTCATGTCCATTGAGTCCATGATGCCATCCAGCCATCTCATCCTCGGTCGTCCCCTTCTCCTCCTGCCCCCAATCCCTCCCAGCATCAGGGTCTTTTCCAATGAGTCAGCTCTTCGCATGAGGTGGCCAAAGTACTGGAGCTTCAGTTTTAGTATCATTCCTTCCAAAGAAATCCCAGGGTTGATCTCCTTCAGAATGGACTGGTTGGATCTCCTTGCAGTCCAAGGGACTCTCAAGAGTCTTCTCCAACACCACAGTTCAAAAGCATCAATTCTTCTGCAAGCGCAGTCGTGTCCGACTCTTTGCGACCCCATGAATCGCAGCACGCCAGGCCTCCCTGTCCATCACCAACTCCCGGAGTTCACTCAGACTCACGTCCATTGAGTCTGTGATGCCATCCAGCCATCTCATCCTCGGTCGTCCCTTTCTCCTCCTGCCCCCAATCCCTCCCAGCATCAGGGTCTTTTCCAATGAGTCAACTCTTCGCATAAGGTGCCCAAAGTACTGGAGCTTCAGTTTTAGCATCATTCCTTCCAAAGAAATCCCAGGGTTGATCTCCTTCAGAATGGACTGGTTGGATCTCCTTGCAGTCCAAGGGACTCTCAAGAGTCTTCTCCAACACCACAGTTCAAAAGCATCAATTCTTCGGCGCTCAGCCTTCTTCACAGTCCAACTCTCACATCCATACATGACCACAGGAAAAACCATAGCCTTGACTAGACGGACCTTAGTCGGCAAAGTAATGTCTCTGCTTTTGAATATACTATCTAGGTTGGTCATAACTTTTCTTCCAAGGAGTAAGCGCCTTTTAATTTCATGGCTGCAGTCACCATCTGCAGTGATTTTGGAGCCCAAAAAAACAAAGTCTGACACTGTTTCTACTGTTTCCCCATCTATTTCTCATGAAGTGATGGGGCCAGATGCCATGATCTTCGTTTTCTGAATGTTGAGCTTTAAGCCAACTTTTTCACTCTCCTCTCTCACTTTCAACAAGAGGCTTTTTAACTCCTCTTCACTTTCTGCCATAAGGGTGGTGTCATCTGCATATCTGAGGTTATTGATATTTCTCCCAGCAATCTTGATTCCAGCATGTATTTTATAAACCTCCACAAAGACCTTTGTACTCACCTTCACCTCTCAATTGTCTTATGAAATCATGAAAATTGGCTTTATCTGATCTCTGGGTTGCACTCATCATTCATTATCTACCTAATTAGTGATTAGTTAGCTCATACATGTTGAAAGAGTAAAGTAAAATCTAATGTTTATGTTTATAGTGAAGTGAGAAACGTGCATTTTGCTTTCTTGCAATTAGTGTCTAGTAAACAAAGGAAACATTTGGGAGAGGGGTCTTTGAATTCTTCAAACCAGAGAAAAAAATATAATATTAATGTGTCATGATGAACTTCTCATTCTCCTCTCTGCTGAGTGCAAAAAGATCTTGAGAACTTGAAGAAGAGTTAAGAAGAATTGTAAGGAACATTAAGCACTAATGAAGAGAGAATAATGACTTACAAATGATCTGTTTTTATTTTAAAGTTTAAAAGTATATATCAGTCTTTGTTGTGCTTGAGTTTATTTAAGAGTAGGATATTTCTTGCCTCATTTGTTTCTTTAAACATGTAGATTATATATGGCTAATTGCACCTTCGCTAAATTTTACTTGGCTTTACTTTCATAATCATGTCTGTAATCTTTATTTACCATGCCAATTAAATTTGCCTTCAATAACTTTGCTTTCAGTTTTAGTGACATGGTCTATAGTTTTCCTATTATTGAGACTCAAAATCACAAGCAAAGACATTCAGAAGAGTTATCTTGTCTTAGTTCAGAGATCTTGCCCTAAGGCAAGATTTGAAAAGAGACTGTTTTCTTTGGTGCCTTTCCGTTTCCTCTTTCTGGAGATCTTTGCTTACTTTTAAAGTTTATTACACAACATGAGGTTTTGGAAGGTTACCTAACCTCCATGAAATTTGGATTCCACATTGATAAAACTGTTATAATGATGATTGCTTTTTCTTCCTCTTATACTTGTTCAAACAACCAAAAACCAAAACAAAACATTCTGTATTAGAAGAAAAGTATTAATATTAATCAGTAAAACCCAGTAATAAAAGTCAATTGATCTACACTCCTGGTGCTATAGACTAAATGTCAGTACTGGTCTAAAATACTTGGTATAATTCTAATGCTATACATATGAAATATAAGCCGTTAGTAATATTGTTCAAAGGAATATTGTAGGTTACTCTCATAACAGAGAAACTTTTAAAGTAATAATTTATAAGTACAAATAAATAATGGAGAGAATTAAGGAAGGGAGGTCAGGTATTTGAAGGAAATTATTCTTCAAGAATGTACCATGTCAATTTTCATAGGTGTGAATTGTTCCGTTTACTATGTTTGAGAACACTCTGGCATATAGGTGAAGATTTTCTTTGCTTAGTTTTAATCTATTTACAAGATTAAAACACCAGAAGATCCACTTACATGTTGGTAAAGAAATAATTAAACTAAAGCTAACTTACTGATTCTTTCATTTAAAATGTATTCCTTTTTATAGGACTATGGAGTATTCTTGCATTAAAAACATAGTTAGCCCTGAATTTGGATCAGATGTAGTTTGTCATATATGTCATCAACATGATTATGGGCCACATCATTTTCAACAATTTAAACTACTAAGTATTTATTAAATATATAGTATGTGTCATATAATGTAAATATATAAATTAGTATGACTCAGCATCTACCTGCAGTCTTCTCAGATTTTATTCCTGAGGTAAACAAGAAAAGACATTATAAAAATGTAAAGGTAGTTTTTATCCCAAAGGAAGAATATCTGTCTTAGTCTAGGAGTAAAATGATGTGAAAGTCAATCTGTGTGTGTGTGTGTGTGTGTGTGTGTGTGTGTGCGTATGTGTATGGTGAGCAGAGATTGAAAACTTCCTGGTAGAGAGCTGAAACCCAAGTTGAGCCTTCAGCAGTTTACTTAGCTTTCATTCTGTGTTTTATAAATTGGAAGAGAAAGCACTAAGGGTACTTCTGGAGAGTAGGAGGGTTAAACATGATAATACACTGGAAACCTATATGACTAAGCTTGACAGTTTGTCTTGGAAGAAACTAAACAAAGGCCTACAGTAAGGAGATGGGAAACTGGGAATAAGGCTTGTGTAGAATGGCATCCAAAGGGATGCTGGTACAAAATCCCCAGCTCTGGGCCCCAGGAAAATAGAAATTTAGTCCATTAGATGAGTCAAGGTACCTGAAAGACAGGGGTGATGGGAAAACCAAAAGAAGGCTATCCTTAGGAGAGAGAATTTTTCCAAGACCAAGGGATCAGATAAAATGGTAATCTACAGAAGAGCAGTTTGGAAAAACCCAGAGTCACCAGGCTTGGATAAAGGAATAGCAGTGTCTAGATTTTGGGCAGAAGGAATGGTAGAATGGAATAGTTCAGGTCAGTTCAGTTGGTCGTGTCCGACTCTTTGTGACTCCATGGGCTGCAACACACCTGGCTTCCCTGTCCAGCATCAACTCCTGGAGCTCGCTCAAACTCATGTCCACTGAGTCGGTGATGCCATCCAACCATCTCATCCTCTGTTGTCCCCTTCTCCTCCTGCCTTCAATCTTTGCCAGCATCAGGGTCTTTTCTAATGAGTCAGCTCTTTGCATCAGGTGGCCAAAGTATTGGAGCGTCAGCTTCAGCATCAGTCCTTCCAATGAATAGTCAGGGCTGATTTCCTTTAGGATGGACTGGTTGGATCTCCTTGCAGTCCAAGGGACTGTCAAGAGTCTTCTCGAACACCACAGTTCAAAAGCATCAATTCTTTGGCACTCAGCTTTCTTTATGATCCAACTCTTATATCCATACATGACTACTGGAAAAACTGTAGCGTTGACCAGATAGATCTTTGTCAGCAAAGTAATGTCTCTGCTTTTTAATATGTTGTCTGCTGCTACTGCTGCTAAGTAGTTTCATTCGTGTCTGACTCTGTGTATCCCCAGAGATGGCAGCCCACCAGGCTCCCCCATCCCTAGGATTCTCCAGGCAAGAACATTGGAGTGGGTTGCCATTTCCTTCTCCAAATATGTTGTCTAGGTTTGTCATAACTTTTCTTCCAAGGGGCAAGTGTCTTTTAATTTCATGGCTGCAGTCACCATCTGCAACGATTTTGGAGCCAAGAAAATAAAGTCTATCCGTGTTTCCATTGTTTCTCCATCTATTTGCCATGAAGAACTGGAACAGGCAAGAGAAAGGTGGAGTCAAGGACCTAGAAGGCAACAGACATATTATTATGATGAAAAGTTTGACGTAATGCTGGGAGGGCAGTTGTAGAAACTGGTACTTACAGTCAGTGTCAAGTAAACTGTGGCCATTTACTGCAATATCCTTGAGAATTTAGCCAAATCTCCTGTATCCTACCATTTCAGATAAGCACTAATCCAGCAGTTGAGGTTGAAACAATCTGAAAGTGGATCTCAAGTGACCCCCACAGTGAGAGATGTGGTTGGCCCAAACTGAGAAATAGAATCTGATAATTTATTACCAATTTTCTAAAGCATTGAAAGTTAGGCAACCAGGAGACCAAGGCTTAATACTATGAGAACTTCTGTGGGCAGAGCAGAGCAGCAGAGGACTTTAAACCCTACCTTGTGCTCATGACTAGTTCTGTGATTTTGACAAATCAATTAGCCTCTCTTATGTTCATACTCCTTATGTGCATTTGAACTTGTTTGTTTGGAGGACTTAATGATTTTTTAAACATATTTCATTTACTTTTTAATTACTTGCTAATATTTTTTCTGGCCATTTAAAAATGGGATTTAAAGAAGCAATTGGGTTTGTACAAGACTTCATCTGTTTACTACTATGTTAAAGAATATTTCTTTATCTTCATCATTGTCACGTCCTTACATTTACTTGAGGCAGATGTTCAATTCTTTCTAACTTAGATGCAAAATACAGCATTGCCCTTGTTGTTTTTTTTTTATTAATCTCAGCAAGGCCAGTTTTCTTTTACAAGTATAATTGACTGTGAAAAACTATTACACTTGTTATGTTTTCTTTTGTTAGGAAAAAAGGGAACTTTAATCAAGATTAAGATAAGTGCTTGTATTTTAAGTTTTTCTTTTCAGTTTGCTAATAAAAAGAGTCTCACATTTTAAAGGATTTCTTCTAAATCAAAAAATCTTCTGGGTAAAACGCTGGCAACGTCAGCAAAAGAATTGTCGCTTCAAGTTACATTTCCTTCTAAATCATGGTGGTAGGAGAATTGTACTGATTAATGCTTGTAATGGCAACCCACTCCAGTAGTCTTGCTTGGAGAATCTCATGGACTGAGGAGCCTGGTGGGCTGCAGTCCATGGAGTCACAAAGAGTCGGACACGACTGAGTGACTTTACTTACTTACTTACTTAATGCTTGTATTTTGAGATTACTGCTGAGGGCCACGCTGTGGTTCACTGTATACAGGTTTGAAAATCCATGCATGATTTAATCCAAATGAGCAAATATAACATTACTTTTTAAGACAGTGAGAGTTATGCCAAAGACTTTCAAGATAATTTCTTTAACCTGTTAAAATTGTCACAGATATTTAATTATTTATATAGTGAAGTTGTAATATGGACTAAAATGAAGCTGAAGGTAATAAAAGCAAAACCATTTCTGGATAGATGACTGGACAGATGACTTTTGTAATAATTTAAGGAAATTAAACTAGAGAAACTGTTAAGAAAATAAATTTCTGTATTTTAAAGTATTGAAATAAGATCAAGGTTTTTAGCTGTATGACCATTATGTAAGATAGGAAAATACAGTTGAATGAAATTTCAAAGTCATTTTAATTTACAGACTTTTAAAGTTTAAGAATGAGTTGAGTTAAATAAGTCTAATCCATGAACAGCTAGACTCTAGAATGTTCTTAAAATCATCCAAGTTTTAGTTGTTTTAAAAGTCTCCAGTACTTCGTAATATTTTTCTGCCAAATGTAACAGTTTCCTTTTTTAATAATATAGTTGATTATTGAAAACTGGGTTGTATCTTTGCTGACAATGAGTAAGTCAAATTGTAAAAATCATTTAATATCTAGACCACTTTAGTGAAATTACTTGCTGTGAAGGATTGAATTGTCTCTTCTAAAATATGTTGAAGTCTTGTGCCCTGGTACCTGAGAATGTGGCCTTGTGTGGAATTGGGTCATTACTCGGAAATCACGTTGAAGTGGCATGAGCCCTAATCCAACGACTGATACCCTTTAAAAAGGGAGAGTTTGCATACAGAGACAGAGTTGCACAAAGGTAAGAATGGTAGGAGGAAACAGAGAGGATGCTGAGGCTGGTAGAACCAAGGAGACAGGTCTGCAGCAGTTTTCCCATCACAGTCCTCGGGAAACCAGCCCTGAGGACACCTTGATTTCAGAGTTCGAGTTTCTAGAACTACGAGACATCACATGACCATTGTTCTAAGCCTCCAGTTTGGGGCACTTTGTAACCACAGCCCTTGGAAACTGATCCACTGCCCTCTGACTTCCTATTAAGTTCTGCCAATGGGAGGCCTCAGAAAATGGGAGGAGAGGATGAAGTCAGCCAGGGCAGGGCATTGGTTCTCCAGGCTCCCTCTGGACAGACCCTTGGGTTGGCTGGCCTTTCCTCTGGGTACTCTCTCCACAGTTACTCTCTGGATTCCTGAAGCTGCCCTCCCTCCTTGCCCCTTCACGTTCATATGTTCAAAGCGCTCCTTGGTGCTGCAAGGCCCAGACCCAGGTATCGTCTCTGTGCCCCAAAATCATTCCCACATACTTTGAAACAATCCTTCTATTAAACTCTTATAAAAACATCTGCTTTGGATGTGATATCTTTATCTTGGCGTGACTTTGAATTCAGTACCTAATTCAGTACCTCTCCTCCTTGCTTTATACTGCTTTCTGTCCATGGTACATATGATAACACAGCGTATTATAATTATTTGCTTGAATAAATGTTTTTATCTAAAAAGGAAGTTCCCTGGAGCTATTTATTCTCTATTTGAAAGCCAACACCTTACACAGGTTCTGTCATAATGTAAGTCCTCAAAATATACTTACTGAATAAATGCATACATGAATGTTTTAAGATGTTAGCATTTCCTATCTTATCCACAAAGAAAGGAGACTTTAGGTGGCTAGCAAAAATCAGCATCATATAATATTAAGATTTCATAGGTGAGGAAATTAATACTAAAGGATAATAAGGTTAGAAAATAGAATAGACTAATATATGAAGTGCCGTGGGCTTCCCAGGTGATGCTAGTGGTAAAGAACCAGCATGCCATTGTTATGAGACATAAGAGATATGGGTTCAGTCCCTTGGTTGTGAAGATCCATTGGAGAAGGACATGGGAAGACACTCCAGTATTCTCGCCTAGAGAATCCCAAAGGCAGAGAAGCCTGGTGGGCTATGGCCCGTAGGGTCACAAAGAATTGGACGTGATGGAAGCAACTTCACACACACATGCATGAAAGATCATAATATGCAATATACTTGCATGAAGCAGATAACGCATATGGTTCTATGTTTTCTAATAGACAATATGGAGGCAAAAGAAGACCGGTTACATGAATCACAATGTCCATAAGTCAAACATAAACTAATCAGTTACACAATATACACATATTCTAAATACTGAGACTTCTGCAAATACTAAACTCCAGTGAATCTTTAGGAACAACCCAGCATGTCACGTAGTGAATGATGGCTTTGATATTCTTCAGTTAATTGGAAAGTGAGTTTCATAAGGATATTTTTGTACCATGCTCTCTTGCGACTGAGGGTGTAATGCCCAATAATGCCCAGTAAGGACAATTCTAATAAAGTGGGCTAAGGAAAGCAATATTAATTAGGTGCCCTAACAGAAGGGAATAGTATACAGAAGACCTAGAATATATGAACTGCCTATAGTTTTGATAACATTATGATTCATGCCCAAAATGTCTGTATCATAAANTGGATTATCCCCGTGCATCAGTCCCAAGCATCCTGCATCCTGCATCAAACCTGGACTGGTGATTCGTTTCACTTATGATATCACACATGTTACACTGCCACTCTGCCAACCCATCCCACCCTCTCCCTCTCCTACAGAGTCCAAAAGTCCGTTCTATACATCTGTGTCTCTTTTGCTGTCTTGCGTACAGGTTTTATTATTTCTATAAATACTTTGTAGTGCTGAATTCAAGTCTTACAGGTACTTTGACCCTGATGCTTGGAAAGACTGAAGGCAAAAGGAGAAAGGGGTGGCAGAGGATGAGATGGTTAGAAGTATCACTGACACAATGGACGTGAATTTGAGCAAACTTCAAGAGATAATTAAGGATAGGAGAGCCTGGCATGCTGCAGTCCATTGGGTCCACAAAGAGTCAGACACAACTCACCAACTAAACAACAAACAGTAACTGTTATAGATGAACCTGTGTTTTTACAGAAAGCCTGGCTGTGAGGTCAGAACTGCATATAAATATTCTCAATCATCTTGTTAAGCTGATTTTGTATTTAACAAACAAAGTAAGAGATAAAAGTGATAAAAATAGAAATATATATCAAAATGAATGAATACAACAAGTTTGTAAAAGTCAGAAAATATAATTTTCTCTTTTGTCCCTACATTTTCCAAAATAGGTTTCAATGATTTATGAGATGTTGAGCCCTGAATCAGTTATATGAGGTAAAAAATATTATTGAATAAATAATCTTTAGAAAGTCTATGTGATGAAAACTCACACTCCATATGTATTTCTTTTTGCTGTTCTGGAATAAAACATATCAGGGAGAAGTTCACATAATGCTCACTGCATGTCCTCAGTGAGAAAACTGCATGTTGCTTCCTTTTAAAACATTACAAATCCACAAATCCAAAGCTAACAAATCTTAGCACATAAAATGTAGAACTACCATGGCCCAGTATTTGGAACTGTTGACTTACAAATTAGCAGGCCCATACTGAGGAGTCTGTGTGTGTGTGTGTGTGCGGCATATATGTGCGTGCACCCTTGGTTTATAGTATAGCCTATACTTGACAAAGAAAAAAATGAAAACTTTTTTTTTAGGATCCAATAATTTTCCTTAGTCTCAGCTGGGCGCTTATACTTTTCATAATGCCAGTGATCGGTGGTCTTACTTTTATATTAATATCTTAATGAATAGGGAAAATATTTTAAGCCTCAGGATCCAGGCTTTGACTATTGTTTATCCTTGTGGAAGCATTAAACTCCTTGTAATAAAATTAATTATACTGCCTGTGATTAACATGACTATATGATACATGATATATGTAGCACACTTTGATTTTGATGACTTCTTGTCCTGTCTACTACACAACCACCAGGATATTCTTAATACTCTTTGTGAAAATTATATTGAAATTTATATATATATATTATTTTTTTAAACATCAGTACTTATGCCCACATTTGGGCCACTTACCATCTTATACGAAGGCATTTTCTTAATTTTTCTTAGTTTAGGAAACTTCACATGTATTCAGTATGCTTTTTGCTTCTGTTTTTGCTCAAACAAATGCGGGAGACCCAGGTTCGATCCTTGGGTCAGGAAGATCCTCTGGAGAAGGAAATGGCAATCCACTCCAGTATTCTTGCCTGGAGAATCCCATGGACGGAGAAGCCTAGTAGGTTACAGTCCATGGGGTCGCAAAGAGTTGGACACGACTGAGCGACTTCACCTTTTGCTCAAACTACATTACCATATGATTCTTTTTATTGTTTCTTGGTGAATAATGACCATCAGGTTGAATTTTCCCTATTCCCTAATCTATCCTTACATGCAGTTCTATCTTTATATCTTGAAGGAAATGTCCACAGAACTGTCCCTTCCTGCCACTTCTTTCACACTGGTAGGGTGATAGCACTTCCTATCTTGGGCCTTCTCCTCAAGCAATATGTGTCTTAGGTTAACTCTACTTTCAATGTGACCTCCTCCATGTGTTTATTTTGCTCAGACCCCTGGTGATCTCAGTGGCACCAGCAGCCAGTGTATTCTGCCAGTTCTGTGATTGACTTGCCATGCCAGCATGCCTGCACACAGGGGCTGACTTCTTGAACAATGTAAGGACATCAGCATGCACTGGAGCTTGAAAGAAGGCTCTTCAAGTGCTTTGTAGATGTGGAAGAATGGGATATCTGCAAACATAATTGAGATTTTTGTCCGCAAGAACCTCAGATCTGCTTTAATGCGATGAGAAATGAATGATTAAAGTGCCAAATCTTCAGCATTGTAGATTATATATTTCAGCCTGGAAAAAATTTAAGAGATTTTACCAAATGTACTAGTTATCCAAATAAAGTGTTAATCAAGTGCCTAGAAAGGCTCTAATTTAAAAGGATGTATTTTCCTGGTAAACCCTCTAAGATTAACTTGTCTCTTTGTCACTTGTGGCAACTGAATTAATTAATTTGTGGTGTGAGCCTTTTAGTGATGAACCAATTAAATGCTGTGTCATCAGCCAAAACTATTTAGTTGAATTTAAGATGAGTTTATTTGAAGTACTTATTTCTGGTAATACTTATGAGAGTGTATCAGTAAGGAATGCATTAGACTACATATAGCAAAATATCCAGATTACAGTAGGTAAAAGATTGTTTTTGTTTGTTCCCCATCCTCTGGAGAAGGAAATGGCGACCTACTCCAGTATTCTCCCCTGGAGATTCCTGTGGACAGAGGATTCTGGCAGGCTACAGTCCATGGGATCACAAGAGTCAGACACAATTTAGTGACTAAACCACCACCATGCTGAGACAAGTCCAAAGATAAGCAGTAAATAGCTGGTGTGATAACAACACAATTTCATCAGAGATACATTGATTTCAGCCAAATGAGCCACCATCTCCAGGTGTGATTTTTTGGTCTTCAAGCATACAAGATATTTGGAACTCAAACCATTATGCCCCATGCCATTTTTTCCTTTTAAAAGATCTAAAGAGCCTGTGGTAATAGCATGCAGACCACTTTGGCACTTTGACTTACATTATTACATAGACATGTCTGTTCATTAGAATTAAGTGAAATATACCTGGGTAATAAGTGAATCCGTAACAAAAATCATTGTTCTGTTTTTTAAAAAGGGGGCCAATTGGAAACAGTCTCTACCACAGAAGAGCAAATAGCATTTGAAGTGAAGTGAAGTCACTCAGTCGTGTCCGACTCTTTGCGACCCCATGGACTGTAGCCTATCAGGCTCCTCCGTCCATGGGATTTTTCCAGGCAAGAGTGCTGGAGTGGATTGCCATTTCCTTCTCCAGGGGATCTTCCCAACCCAGGAATCGAACCCAGGTCTCCTGCATTGCAGGCAGATGCTTTACCGTCTGGGCCAAGCATTTGAGGCTATATGATAATCTGCGTATAGGAAAAATATCTCTTTGTTTTCCATAGTACAGATACATGTGAATTTGCATATACATTTGTTTGTGTGGAGGATAGGGTGGCCTGCTGCAGGGTTGCGGGTACTGAGTGCAACAGTACGGTAGTGCATGCATGGGACCTTTTGAAGGAGGTCACCATTATCTTCATTACCTCACCAAAATATAAGAATGGTGGACTAGAAGGACGTGTGATCATCTTCTCCTTAGAGAACTCCAAAATTAAAACTTGCTACTGAACAACCATCAACAGGAGAATGTTGGATTCTACCAAAAACAAACAAACAAACAAAACCCCACGTTCAAAGGCGAAGGAGAAGCCCCAGCAAGATGGTAGGAGGGGCAAAATCACATTTAGAATCAAATCCCATACCCATCAGAAATGCATGGAGGGCTCAAACAAAACGTTGTGCACACCGGAGACTCCACAGAGACTGAGCCAGAACTGTGATTGAGTGTCTCCTGTGGAGGCATGGGTCAGCAGTGGCCTGCCACAGGGGCAGGGGCTCTAGGGGCAGCAGACCTCAGTGTGGCATAAGCCCTCTTGGACGAGGTCACGATTGACCCCACCATAGAGCCACTAGAACTCACACAAGACAGGGAAACAGATTCGTGGAGGCCACAAGTAAAATCTTGTGTGTACCAGGACCCAGGAAAAAGGAGCGTGACACCACAAGGGACAGACCCAGGCTTGCCCGAGAGTGTCCAGGAGTCTCTGGTGGAGATGTGGGTCTGTGCTGGCTGCTGCAGGGTCAGGAGCACTGAGTGCAGCGATGTGTGCATGGGACCTATTTAAGGAGGTCAGTATTATCCTCATTACCTCCACCATAGTTTGGCCTCAGGTCAGGCAATAGGGAAGGAACATAGCCCCACCCATCAACAGAAAATTGGATTAAAGATTTACTGAGCATGGCCCCACCCATCAGAACAAGACCAGTTTTCCCCTAAGTAAGTCTCTCCATCAGAAAGCTCCCATAAGCCTCTTATCCTTATTCATCAGAGAGCAGACAGAATGAAAACCATAGTCACAGAAAACTAATCAATCTGATCACATGGACCACAGTTCAGTTCAGTTCAGTCGCTCAGTCATGTCCGACCCCATGAATCACAGCACCCCAGGCATCCCTGTCCATCACCAATTCCCAGAGTTCACTCAGATTCACGTCCATCGAGTCAGTGATGCCATCCAGCCATCTCATCCTCTGTCGTCCCCTTCTCCTCCTGCCCCCAATCCCTCCCAGCATCACAGTCTTTTCCAATGACTCAACTCTTCACATGAGGTGGCCAAAGTACTGGAGCTTCAGCTTTAACATCATTCCTTCCAAAGAAATCCCAGGGCTGATCTCCTTCAGAATGGACTGGTTGGATCTCCTTGCAGTCCAAGGGACTCTCAAGAGTCTTCTCCAACACCACAGTTCAAAAGCATCAATTCTTTGGTGCTCAGCCTTCTTCACAGTCCAACTCTCACATCCACACATGACCACTGGAAAAACCATAACCTTGACTAGACGGACCTTAGTCAGCAAAGTAATGTCTCTGCTTTTGAATATACTATCTAGGTTGGTCATAACTTTTGTTCGAAGGAGTAAGTGTCTTTTAATTTCATGGCTGCAGTCACCATCTGCAGTGATTTTGGAGCCTCCAAAAATAAAGTCTGACACTGTTTCCGCTGTTTCCCCATCTATTCCCATGGAGTGATGGGACTGGATGCCATGATCTTCGTTTTCTGAATGTTGAGTTTGAAGCCAACTTTTTACTCTCCTCTTTCACTTTCATCAAGAGGCTTTTTAGCTTCTTTTCACTTCTGCCATAAGAGTGGTATCACCTGCATATCTGAGGTTATTGATATTTCTCCTGCCAATCTTGATTCCAGCTTGTGTGTCTTCGAGTCCAGCGTTTCTCATGATGTACTCTGCATATAAGTTAAATAAGCAGGGTGATATATACAGCCTTGACATACTCCTTTTCCTATTTTGAACCAGTCTGTTGTTCCATGTCCAGTTCTAACTGTTGCTTCCTGACCTGCATACAGATTTCTCAAGAGGCAGGTTAGGTGGTCTGGTATTCCTGTCTCTCTCAGAATTTCCCACAGTTTATTGTGATCCACATAGGCAAAGGCTTTGGCATTGTCAATAAAGCAGAAATGGATGTTTTTCTGGAACTCTCTTGCTTTTTCCATGATCCAGCGGATGTTGGCAATTTGATCTCTGGTTCCTCTGCCTTTTCTAAAACCAGCTTGAACATCAGGGAGTTCACGGTTCACGTATTGCTGAAGTCTGGCTTGGAGAATTTTGAGCATTACTTTACTAGCATGTGAGATGAGTGCAATTGTGCGGTAGTTTGAGCATTCTTTGGCATTGCCTTTCTTTGGAATTGGAATGAAAACTGACCTTTTCCAGTCCTGTGGCCACTGCTGAGTTTTCCAAATTTGCTGGCATATTGAGTGCAGCACTTTCACAGCATCATCTTTCAGGATTTGAAACAGCTCAACTGGAATTCCATCACCTCCACTAGCTTTGTTCGTAGTGATGCTTTCTAAGGCCCACTTGACTTCACATTCCAAGATGTCTGGCTCTAGATTAGTCATCACATCATCATGATTATCTGGGTCATGAAGATCTTTTTTGTACAGTTCTTCCGTGTATTCTTGCCACCTCTTCTTAATATCTTCTGCTTCTGTTAGGTCCAGACCATTTCTGTCCTTTATCGAGCCCATCTTTGCATGAAATGTTCCCTTGGTATCTCTAATTTTCTTGAAGAGATCTCTAGTCTTTCCCATTCTGTTCTTTTCCTCTATTTCTTTGCATTGATCGCTGAAGAAGGCTTTCTTATCTCTTCTTGCTATTCTTTGGAACTCTGCATTCAGATGCTTATATCTTTCCTTTTCTCCTTTGCTTTTTGCTTCTCTTCTTTTCACAGCTATTTGTAAGGCCTCCCCAGACAGCCATTTTGCCTTTTTGCATTTCTTTTCCATGGGGATGGTCTTGATCCCTATCTCCTGTACAATGTCACGAACCTCATTCCATAATTCATCAGGCACTCTATCTATCAGATCTAGACCTTTAAATCTATTTCTCACTTCCACTGTATAATCATAAGGGATTTGATTTAGGTCATACCTGAATGGTCTAGTGGTGTTGCCCACTTTCTTCAATTTAAGTCTGAATTTGGCAATCAGGAGTTCATGATCTGAGCCACAGTCAGCTCCCGGTCTTGTCTTTGTTGACTGTATAGAGCTTCTCCATCTTTGGCTGCAAAGAATATAATCAATCTGATTTCGGTGTTGACCATCTGGTGATGTCCATGTGTAGAGTCTTCTCTTGTGTTGTTGGAAGAGGGTGTTTGCTATGACCAGTGCATTTTCTTGGCAAAACTCTATTAGTCTTTGGCCTGCTTCATTCCGCATTCCAAGGCCAAATTTGCCTGTTACTCCAGGTGTTTCTTGACTTCCTACTTTTGCATTCCAGTCCCCTATAATGAAAAGGACATCTTTTTTGGGTATTAGTTCTAAAAGATCTTGTAGGTCTTCATAAAACCATTCAACTTCAGCTTCTTCAGCATTACTGGTTGGGGCATAGATTTGGATAATTGTGATATTGAATGGTTTGCCTTGGAGACGAACAGAGATCATTCTGTCATTTTTGAGATTGCATCCAAGTACTGCATTTTGGACTCTTTTGTTGACCATGATGGCTACTCCATTTCTTCTGAGGGATTCCTGCCCGCAGTAGTAGATATAATAGTCATCTGAGTTAAATTCACCCATTCCAGTCCATTTTAGTTCGCTGATTCCTAGAATGTTGACATTCACCCTTGCCATCTCTTGTTTGACCACTTCCAATTTGAATCAGGACATACACACTCTTAACTACTATGTGCAACCATCTTACAATGGAGCAAAGCCTTTATTAGGGAAGAGTTGCTGAGAAATGGAGACAGGACACGTAGATCTGGTTTGACTGAGTTTCTGACTCACGTCTTACCTAATACAACCTCTATCATGAGAACCAACACTGACCCTTTTTTAAGACAGTTTGAGGGGCTTCTTTCATGTGATTTGGAAAACACACACACACACACACACACACACACACATACACAGAAGAACATGCAACAGAGCTCCAAAGAAAGAGAAATTACTGTGGACAGGTGAGGTGAGGTGAAGTCGCTCAGTCGTGTCCGACTCTTTGCGACCCCGTGGACTCTAACCTACCAGGCTTCTCCGTCCATGGGATTTTCCAGGCAAGAATACTGGAGTGGATTGCCATTTCCTTCTCCAAGGAAAATATAAATAGATAAAGTACGGTCTGTCCTGGGCTTTGAAAAAAGGATATACTTTAAATTATCAGGAAGAGTAGAAATGGTGACAAGAGAGAATAGAATGGAAAAATAAAAGAAACTTAGACCTAGATGATGCCATTAGAATGGTAGTTTGTGATCTCAGTGATGTTTAGGGTGATGTTATTAATAATAGCGAAATGCCACACATGTACACATCACTTCACAAGAAAATCACACAGATCACTGCTTGTCACCCAGTGAGAGATGCATGACCATATCCAGAATACAGATGGGTAGAAAAGAGGTAATGTCACAAAACATTGCTTTAACTTCTCATAGAACTGGAAAAGAATTCTGGATCTGACACCAAGGAGTTGTAGGAATCTTTAGCAAATGACTCCAATCTGTCTGAGCCTCCATTTCTTCAATTTATGTATAATAATGATGTCTATGCTCTAAAGCTGTGAGAATTAAATGAGGTAATGCATGAAGTGGTTACTACCAAGTACAGCACAACATACTTGATCCATAAATAGCAGTCATTATTTCTGTCATTGTTTTAAAAGAATAAAAAACTAGCTTCAGGACTCATTGCCAAAATAGAGGAGTATTAGGACCAATGGTTAGAAATGACAAGTTGGAAGTTTTGGGCTCAATGTGAAAAATAGGTTTCAAACACCTGCTGCTGCTGCTGCTGCTGCTGCTAAGTCGCGTCAGTCGTGTCCGACTCTGTGCAACCCCATAGACGGCAGCCCACCAGGCTCCTCCATCCCTGGGATTCTCCAGGCAAGAACACTGGAGTGGGTTGCCATTGCGTTCTCCAATGCATGAAAGTGAAAAGTGAAAGTGAAGTCACTCAGTCGTGTCTGACTCTTAGCGACCTCATGGACTGCAGCCTACCAGGCTCCTCCATCCCTGGGATTTTCCAGGCAAAACACTAGAGTGGGTTGCCATTGTGTTCTCCAATGCATGAAAGTGAAAAGTGAAAGTGAAGTTGCTAAGTCGTGTCTGACTATTAGCGACCTCATGGACTGCAGCCTACCAGGCTCCTCCGTCCATGGGATTTTCTAGGCAAGAGTACTGGAGTAGGGTGCCATTGCCTTCTCCGTTCAAACACCTAGTGCTTCCTATAGCCATAAAGGATTGCTTCCAAAGGACTGAGCCTCCAATTCTGGAGGCTTCCACTCAGCAGAGGAAGACCCTATTTAAGGATGGCCTGGCAGGAGTTTGAGCATCAGAGACATGATTTAAGGATGTGGCCCTGGGAATCCTTCATTGCTGAGACTCAACTCAATGAGATACTGCTGTCCTGCCAGTTTAATTTCCAGTGTACCCCAAGAACAAAGGATTACCCTATCTCTCCCCATATCTTTCAGGCCTCAACCCTCAACAAGGTTTAAAATCACTTATACATTAAATAAATGCTATACAAATTAGACTGGACTCGTTACACCCGCACTATTCTTCAATACTGTGGAAAGCTAATTTCAGCTGTCACTTACTGGAAGTAAAATGACAAATATCTGTAATATCTGTCAGGTTATGAATGCTTTGAAAAGAGTTATGCAGCTGTCAACATTTTGATGACATTAACAAGGGAAAAGTAAACGAAGAAGAGGAAACAGCATGTTGGCGGAGTACCCAGTTGCCAAACTTCTCTACCACTTATATTAATAAAAATCAAATTACCTCCATAGAAACTGCAAACAACAAAGACTTCTAGAGAAAACTGATACGGGCAAATCTGTTATTAATGCTGCCAACTCCACAGATGAGATCATCAGAACTAGCTTCAACATCTCAGTAGAAAGTGACTAACTCTTTTAAAGGATGTGAAGTCTTTACTCAACTTCTTACCATGATGGTACAGGAATGAATGTGTAAAATCTCTGGGTCAGAGTAATCAATCTTTATGAAAAGCTTCTTGACATACTGGAAGACAATGTACTATATAAACAGTTAAATGTGCATCCCATTTTGACTTGGAGAATCCTATATCCATTATCTTGGCATAATTATTAATAAAGTGTCCTAGTTTGGATAATAAATTATGGTATGCTGCTGCTGCTAAGTCACTTCAGTCGTGTCCAACTCTGTGCGACCCCATAGACGGCAGCCCACCAGGCTCCCCCATCCCTGGGATTCTCCAGGCAAGAACACTGGAGTGGGTTGCCATTTCCTTCTCCAATGCATGAAAGTGAAAAGTGAAAGTGAAGTTGCTCAGTCATGTCTGACTCTTAGCGATCCCATGGACTGCAGACTACCAGGCTCCTCCATCCATGGGATTTTCAGGCAAGGGTACTGGAGTGGGGTGGCACTGCCTTCTCCAAAATTATGGTATAGATATATGTATATCTTTACTTATATGTGAGCAAGTGTGTGTGCATGTGTATGGACATGTGGTTCCATATACACGTATGGGTCTGTGCATGCGTTTATACCTTCCCTGGGATTCTCCAGGCAAGAACACTGGAGTGGGTTGCCATTTCCTTCTCCAATGCATGAAAGTGAAAAGTGAAAGTGAAGTTGCTCAGTCATGTCTGACTCTTAGCGATCCCATGGACTGCAGACTACCAGGCTCCTCCATCCATGGGATTTTCCAGGCAAGGGTACTGGAGTGGGGTGGCACTGCCTTCTCCAAAATTATGGTATAGATATATGTATATCTTTACTTATATGTGAGCAAGTGTGTGTGCATGTGTATGGACATGTGGTTCCATATACACGTATGGGTCTGTGCATGCGTTTATACCTATGTGTATGAATAGGTATACATATGAATGTGCATGTTTGTATGCGGACCTTGTTTGTTAATTTCTAAGTTGGCCTCATCTTTAACAGTTTAGCTTTGGGAGACAAACACTACATTTTATAATGATTTACCTAGCTATATGACATTGAATTTTTGCCATCCAAGTAAGCCAAAATAAATATGGGAGGCAAAAATAACCTTTGTCATTCATATTTTTCATTTGACTACATCTATCACATATAAACTAAATGCTACTGACAAAATCACCTCTCTGGGAAGAGGGATGGGTGGTCTGATTACTAGCTTAGGAAGAGGTTTTAACTCAGTAGGTAGCTGGCTTCAATATAAGACTCTACGCCAAAATCCACACTGTTAATCATTATGTGGTATCTATTTTTCCAATATTTCTGCTGCTTCTCCAATATTAGAGGACAAACCAGAAACCAACAAAGAAGAACAATCACTGTAAAGGTGGGGTTTCCCCCGTGGGCTACAGTGATCATGTTTTGTACACAGAAGGGAGCTAGTATTGCTGTCCTCAGTTCACATAACCATTCTTTCAACATGTATTATTTAGGGATCTATTCTATGCAAAGGATAATATACATTGCGGACTCAGTGAACTGTCACTTTTTAAAAAATGACATAGCTAAGGAAAGCTCAACCATTAAAAATCCATGGGCCTTATTTTTTTAAACCTTGATTCATCTCAATATATGGCTTTTGACCTAGGACATCTACAGCTACATTTTTTAAAACATTCATGAAAATACTTCCTCTTTCCAAGTCAGGGGATCAAATAAGATGGGAATTCTGACAGCCAGATGATGTCCCTCTTTAGGATATGTCCAGACTAAGAATATCTATACCTCTTTTTGGCCTATAAATTAAGTCATTAACAAATATACACAGTTTGGGAAAGAATGAAATGTCCTGCAACAAATCAAACTCCATGCAGTATAGGGCATTGGCACTAGTCCCATGGAAATAAGTAAGTTTCATGACAAAATCACTGCTTTTCTCCAGCACATTCCAGAGATAGCATAGTCTTTTTGGTGTTCCTCATAAATCTGAGAAAATTAAAAGTTAACATGCCATGATATTTTTATTACTGGCTCAAATGCAATAAATATTCAAACATTAGTAAAGGCAGAGCTGGTAGTACCACAGGAAACAACCTCAGGGCTCTCATAACTTGGGCTTTATGGAGTAAGAGATGCCAGTATAGACGCAAGGTGGGGCCAAAGGGAGCAAATGAAAACATGAAGGGCTATATACTCCTCCATGATTTGGAGGCAAGGATAACCAACAATGACCTACTATATACCACAGGGAGCTCTGCTCAATATTCTGTAATAATGGGAAAACGATTAGAAAAAGAATGAATCTATGTATATGTATCACTGAATCACTTTGCTATACATCTGAAACTAAACAACATTGTTCATCAACTATGTTTCAATATAAATACACATTAAAATTTTAAATATTATTTTTAAATCGGTACCTATTTTTGAAACCATTTTTGATTACAAGACTTTAATAAGGTGAATTTACTTTGGGAAATTTACTTAAGGGAGAAGTCATTCGAAAGAAATTGGGAAGGAAGGTGAAACTCAGAGTCAGTGCTACCTGGGCGTTATTTCTAGCTTATTCGGGTGGCTAACAACATCTCCGGACTTTCTCATCTGTAAAATAGGGATGACGCCACCTTTCCCGTGAAATAAGGTCTGTGAAAACACAGAGCACAGTACTTTGCACATACTAGATACTCAGGGAAGAGGAAAGGGAAATATACTGGGGAGGCATTGAGACCAGCTCTCTGTCTGAGTCTCCTCCCTGCCCTCTCTGTATACTCTAGCTCCTCTACTTTTCAAATACCAGGAAAAGTAAGTATACAGACAAAGGAAAATGTCATTGCCCTAAGTAAAGACTGTTACTATCTTCAAATTGTAAATGGCTTTATGTTTATTAAGTATATTAAAGATGTCTTATCTTGTCAACAACAACAAAATCAGTAACCAGATCAAGCAGAGGTGTGATGGTTCACAGCCAAATGCCATTATGAGCCAAGAAGAAAAGATAGCCCTATGGGTAGCCCCAAAGAGGTGTTGCCTTTGAAATGAGAAGTGACGGGGAGTTTGTGTCTGCCTGGTGCGTGATGTGTCTGCCATCTGATGTGATGTGGCCCAGTGCAAACAGAGAGAAAACAATTCAGAGTCAAAAAGAAGTCCTTTAGGGGCCCTACTTTCAGAATAGGAACTGGAGATGATAACAATGACAAAAATACCAGAACTGGAAGAAATCTCAAGAAATTATTGTCAACCAAACTATCTTTAATATAAGAAATCTGCCCTGTAACAATCTCATTCAGCTTCTGTTTAGATATAGGTCAGCCACAGATTAAGAAGACTCTCCAGGGGTCTAAGCAATGGACTTCCTCTTAGCAGAGAAGAAAGCACATTCCTCAAGCCATGTGTCCAAAAACGGGGTCAGACCCAGGAACCAGTGCAGGTGCTGATCAGAAATACAGCTGAGCCTGCAGGCAACACAAGTATCCTGGAATTCTTTCCCCAAGACAGGAACAAGTTTTCAAAGGGCCTGAATGCCCCTACCATACTTGGGAGTGACATCAACCAAAATCTTCCCCTGCCTGAAAAAGCCTTTATCACTGAACATTACAAAAGCTTTCCATCTCTGTATCACCCTCTGATATAGCAGGGAAATCGTGGTGGACCACTGTGGGTCTTATTTTGTGGGAAGTGTTGGGGGTGAGGACAGAAAAACACTCAGCCTTGCTGATTAGACTTTGAAAGGGCTCTGAGGACATAAACCACACTCCCAGGAGGGTTCCACAAAATGAAATGTATATGCTTGTCCTACAAAAAAAAATAGAGAGAGAGAGAAAGATCTGGAATGAGACATCAAAAATCAACTGCTTCTTTTCAAACTGAAAGTCATGATCAAAATCAATTTAATGAGTTATATATATTTTTTTTTAATGGAGTGGAATGGAAAGGACTAGGTCAAAATGCAACAGGCAATATCAAAGCACATCACCTAGAGTAAGGCCAAATATATATACATGTGTGCATGCGCACAAGCGAATGAGTATAAAAAATTAGAAAGTAAAATGTTTACCTTTGTGAAGGCTGGAGATTTTCCTCTTTAAGTCTGGAACACAGTTTCTTGGTGCAACCTTCTCATTTCACAAATGGGTCCTCTGCCACCCAGGAATAAGACAGAGTACGTCCAACACTGCAGATAGTTAGTGACAGAACTGGGATAAATCCAGAAAGAAAAGACTCAGCTTCTTACAACCATCCTCTGCTGCCTCTGTGAAATTAACTCTATTAAAATCTAAGCCATGAAGGTTGCATACACATCCTAGTCCAGAGGAGCTCTTTGCAGAGTTTCACATTTTCTTCAGGGGCACATATGCATCAAGTCCCTCTCCCACCCTGCCCACTTGCACATGGGAATCCCCACTAGTATAGGTGACGACTGACCAAGGTCTCAGCTTCTTTTAAGAGATGACTTTGGAAAAACAAATTCTTTTGGACCTGCTCCTGCTCACACACTGCCACTTTCAGTGTTGAGTATGTATTTGCTCTAAGTAAAACACTTTGCTTTCATTTGTGTCAGCCGTGCCCATAAATAATAGACTTTATTTGAATTCCATAGCTCCCTCTGAAATCCACTCTACTGAATTTAACAGGAAGAACATAAGATTTCACCAGCATTTTCAAGGACTGAAAACTGTGATCAATACACAGGCTGGCAAACAAACCAACACTGATTTATTCCTCACAATTATGTGGAAAGGAAAAGGCCACAGCACTGACTTCCCAGCACTTCCCTGAGAAAAAGAATATGTCATCACTGTCATCATCACTGAGAAAACCAAGATGAAACTTACATATGCCAGACATAGCCCTTGGCGGACACGTCTCTCCTGACGCACCCCATACTGGTCCCACACACAGATTTCTGACCACAGACCCCCAACCCAGCTGTTCTGCTGCTCTGCAAAGTTAATAAAAGCAAAGGCAAGAAGTCAAGGAAATCCTGACCCACAAGACTCCCTCCTTGCTTATCATAAAAGTGCCCTCATTTGGGCAACAACCTCAGCGCTGCCGTGTGTCTGAAGTGAACAGGAAGGGCCAGTTATCTGAGGCAGAGGGCACCTCTTTAAGGTTAACTTTATTCAAGACAGAAAGCTCAAACAGCAACATTCAATCACTGGGCGATGACACTTTTCTAGATAGAGATAAAATTCTCTAAGGAAAAAAAAAAGGAAAAATGAAACTCTAGCTTCGCCATATATTTATATATCTGAAGGAAACCATGAGAAGAAACTTGCATGAGATATAAGAAATTGGAGCTTTCAAACATGCTGTTCCCACCTTATCATTCTTATCTTTTATAAAATACACAAACACACATACACACACACAGCTGCATTTAAAGATAAGGGAACAGAAAGGTGTTGTGTATGTTGCCCAGATGTTTCTGAAATCCATTCCCTGTTAAACTTATCTCCCCAGAACTAAAGACACCTCTAATCTTTTCTAATGGCTTAATCAAATGAAATAAATGGTTTGGCGTAATATCTTCTTTAAAAGTTACACTACTAGCTGGGCATGCACATGTACACACGCACAAAAGCAGGGATTTTTTAAATCCAAGGGAAAACCAGTCCCAGAATTAAAATGCTGTTCATTTAATATATTTTCTTCAAGACAGTAAGCTAGAAAACAAGTCAGTTAAGATTTTTTAAATAGTATCTCCTTTTCTTTTCTGAATCCCCAGACTTTTTTTTTACTTTTTTTTTAAATTAATTTTTATTTTTTAGTTTGTTTTGCTTTATAATACTGTATTCGTTTTGCTATACATTGACATGAATCAGCCACGAGTGTACATGAACTCCCAATCCCGACTCCCACCCCCCCACCCCCCCGCCCCACCCC
>SJXQ01012377.1:248835-260433 GCA_006408695.1 Aepyceros melampus
GCCCCACACCATCTCTCTGGATTATCCCCGTGCATCAGTCCCAAGCATCCTGCATCCTGCATCGAACCTAGACCGGCGATTCGTTTCACTTATGATATCATACATGTTACACTGCCACTGTCCCAAATCATCCCCAGACATTTTAAAGAAAGTAACAGCACCTTTCATTTGTTAGTTCAAACACTGATTTGCATTCCTACTATGTGTCTGGCAGTGGACTAAGAAAGGAAGAGTAGAGAAAAGGGGGAAATGCTACAAATGGGAAGTCAGAGAAATTTTTAGAGATAAAGGATGGAAAGTTGTAAAGAAGGGTTGCATAAAAGCTGAGAAGAGAGAGTAAAGAAAGAATATTGACTCCTGTCCAAGCGAGGTCCCAACCCCAAGTAACACCCCCAGACACAAAAGGTCAGAGTGCAGGAAAAAAATGTTCTACACCCAATTTGTTATCCTTGTGTGAGCTGGTTTCACATTTCTGTTCAGCAATTTATCATGCTTGAACACAGAATTGAGAATCAAAGCATCCTCTGAAAATACATGGGTTTACATCCAAGTTTGATCCTGAGACTGGGGCCACCAAAGGGCAGTGCCCAGCTCTTAGGTGAGTATCAGAACAGATCAGATCTGCACAGGCACCAAGCAAGGGCTTTAACTGCTCAACAATTTGTATTTATTGAATGATACAGGACATACATTACCAAGTATTCTCTGTTTCTTCAGCTTTAGCTGGAAGTTCCAATATTTTGGCCATCTGATGCAAAGAGCCGACTCATTGGAAAAGACCTTGATGCTGGGAGAGGTTGAAGGCAAAAGGAGAAGAGGGCAGCAGAGGATGAGACAGCTAGAAAGCATCAACAACTCAATGGACATGAACTTGAGCAAACTCAAAATTGAGTTTCAAAGCATCCTCTGAAAATACATGGGTTTACATCCAAGTTTGGTCCTGAGACTGGGGCCACCAAAGGGCAGTGCCCACTATCTCTCCAATTCTGGGAGATAGTGAAGGACAGGGAAGCCTGTCATGCTCCAGTCCACAAGATCGCAGAGTCAAACACAACTCATCAACTAAACAACAACAATCTATTATTTCAGCTGAAAAAAAAGAAGGTGTTAAACAAGGTGACCTGGAAAGCCTTTTCTGGTCATAATAGTCTGGAAGGTACCATCAACCAGTCTTAAACAATTTTCTGATTCCCCTTCATCTACATTTCAGGTGAATAAGGAGGCTTGGATGACAACTCATGCCTCCAAATGATTTTACCCTCAACCTTAAAACCCACTCAAAAGGCTCCATAAAACACACTCTTAAATGAAACTGGTAATCCAGCACACACATACTCTCTGTTTTCAAAGAATACATCACAGAAGCACGTGTTTTCTGCAGGTCCCACACCATATACCAGTGGCAAGGAAGCAGAGGATGAAAGAGACTGTACTTATCGCCTGTATCATTCATATGATGGTATTATTCAATATCTTAAAAGCAATTACAGTCTTTACAGGCAAAAAGGCAAACAGTTTGGATAATCATGTAGCCCCTGAGTGGAACTAGGAACCATCAGAAGCCAACAGTAGAAAGAAAAATTACAAGTAATCTTCATAGTGATGAAGAGAACAGAAGGCCCTGATAGTTGGAGCTGATGGTTTCTACAGAAAAAACTGTACCTTGAAGGAGAAAGCTGGTGCCTTCAAAGAGGCCTTGCAGACAACTGTGAAGAGAAAAGACTCTTTAAATTGTACTGTTACTTACCAGCAAAATCTCAAAGGGGCCACCCTGTTTACCAAGATGCCCCTGCTTCCAGGCTTGTCTGCATAAACCACAGAGCTTTCACAGTCACTCATCTCAATATAAAAATATTCTTCCCTGGTGACCATACAAGAAAATAATACTTTAAGATTATGCTAATAGGGTTTGAAACCACTCATTTGAAATCTGTTTCTTACATGTATGATATTTGCAAGATTTTTCCAGGTTTCAGTCACAGAGTAGCCTGAGGAAAGAAGAGCCACTGAAAATGAAATAAGGGGTCTATCTAAGGTATAAAAGAATGGGGTAGGTAGAGACTTCTTTCTTTTAAACAACAAAAAAATTACCTATAGAAAGAGTCTAAGGGCAGCTATGGAGTAAAGAAAGATTTACTTCTTGAAAACGTTAGTTGTTCAGTCACGTCCGACTCTTTGCGGACCCATGGACTGTAGCCCACCAGGCTCCTCTGTCCATGGAATTCCCCAGGCAAGAAGACTAGAGTGGGTAGCCATTCCCTTCTCCATGGGATCTTCCCAATCCAGAGATCAAACCCAGGTCTCCTGCATTGCAGGCAGATTCTTTACCATCTGAGCTACCAGGGAAGCCCGATTTATTTCTTAAACCTTTATTATTTCTTTGTTGTGCAAGCAATTCATTAAAATTGCCCCCTGAAAGAATAGTGAGCTAGGAATATTTGAGGAAAGATGCACAGAAGACTGTTTCTTACAGGCATGCTTTAAGGAAGGCTCGAGGATAGTTCAGTGCCAAAGAAAACTCAGGAAGAGGAGCTGGGGTATAATCCTAGCAGACAACGCAGGATTATGACTAAGGATCATAATAAACTTGAATAGCACCCTTCCATTTATCAGCCAACAGTACAATTATTTGAGTTGAAGGGTCAGAATTCCCCTAAGTGGTGAAGCTAAGTGATCGGGAACATGGGGTTTTATTGTACAATTCTCTCTACCTTGTTGAATGTTTGAAGAGTCTCATAATTTAAATTTTAAACTTTTTTCAAACGTTCACAAGCCAAAAAACCTCAATTCCTTCTTCTTCAAAAATGTAGTCCTGACAACCTCTGATCTACAGACTCTATGAGCCTCATCACCTCTTAAGCCACAACCACCACCATAATAATAGGACCAGAGCTAGAGAAGCTGCCTGAGCAAGACCAATGAGATTTGTTCCCCCAAATATTCTGGATGAAGTTCCAACACCAGACAGTCTCTATGGAAAAAGAAAGCTCATGTAAAGGTGGAATGGGAACACAGTGACCTACAGGGAAGTGAGGAAACTGCAGAGGGGCAAAGAGAAGCAGAGGCGACAGTCAAAACCCCCTGCAGGCAGAGGACCCCGGTGTCCACCCCGACTTGCTAGCTTCTGTTCCACCCCCACTGGAGCTGCAACCCCATCTCCTGCCCTCGGAGCCTCTAAGGTGCAGTTGTTGTTTAGTCTCTCATGTCCGACTCTTTTGTGACCCCATGGACTGTAGCTGCCAGGCTCCTCTGTCCATTAGTCACCCCTTATCCATGGGGGACACATTCCAAGAGCCCCCTGTGGATGCCTGAAACCACAGATAGTACCAAACCCTACATACACAGTTGAGCATTGAACAACAGGGATTTGAACTACAGAGGTCCACTTATACACAAAAGGTTTCAATCAATGTACACAGTTGTCCTCCACATTCATAGGTTCTGCATTTGTGGGTTCAGCCAACTGAGGATGGATCATGGACTATGCTTACAACTTATGCTTAGTTGCATCCCATAAGGAACGCTGACTATGGGACTTGAGCATCTTTGAAAAATCTGTGACAAGCATTGGAACAAATTCCCCTCAGATACTGATGGATGACCGGACTATGTGGTCTTTTTTTCCTTTTAAGTACATACATATGAGAAAGCTTATCTATAAATTAGACATAGTATAAAATTGTTATAATAAAAACAGTTTTAAAATACAAAGCTGATCCTCGAACAATGCAGGGGTTGGGGGAGCAGATCCGCTACACAGACAAAAATTCACTTTCACCTTCTTTACAGTCGGTCCTCCTTTCCACAGTTGCACATCCATGGATTCAATGAACCACAGATATCAAGTACTACAGGATTTACTATTTAAAAACTCCATGTATAAGTGGGCCTGCACAGCTCCAACTCACGTTGCTCAAGGGTCAACTGTGCTGTAGTAACATTTACATGAATGTGGTCGTCCTCTCTCCCAAATACTATGCTGCACAAATTTAATGCCTTTTCCATCTTAACCAAGCACTTATTATACACTGTAGCCAGAAGTTTTGCAGTTTGAGATGCAACTGGAAAACTAGCATGAATTTCTTTTTCCTTTTCATGATTTCACAGAAAGATCAATTCTTATCATAGATCTTAGTGACCTCAGCACTTTTGTCTTTAGTTTGTCTTTATTTTTCTTATTAACTCAAGACTTTTCACCTTTTCACTTGGAAGAAGCACTTGAAGGTTTCTCTTTGGCACAACCAAATCGCCAGCATCGCTATTTTTGTGCTTCAGGGTCATTAGAAAGCAACATAAAGCTAACTTGAACACAAGCAATGTGATACCGTGACAGTCAACCTGATAACCAAAACCTGCTGCTGCTGCTGCTAAGTCACTTCAGTCATGTCTGACTCTGCATGACCCCACAGACGGCAACCCACCAGGCTCCTCTGTCCATGGGATTTCTAGGCAAGAATACTGGAGTGGGTTGCCATTGCCTTCTCTGAACCGAAAGCTAGTAAGTGACTAATGGGTACGATATATAAGACAAAGGGTGACTGTGCCATGGGCTGGACAAAACAGGACAGTGTGAGGTTTCTACTCAGAATGGCATACAATTTACAACTTAGGAATTGCTGATTTCTGCAATTTTCCATTTAATATTTTCAGACCCCAGATAATGGAGCCTACCTACAAGGAGGACTACTGTACCCCCTTCCTCATCCATCTTCCTGTCCTCTCCCCTCTTGCTTAGGCTGAGTTCAGTTCCTCCTAAATCAAGCAAGGCTAAGACAAGGGGGAAGGAGAAGAAACTAAGGAGAAGGGGACGAAAGAGGATGAGATGGTTGGATGGCATCACCGACTCCATGGACATGAGTTTGAGTAAGCTCCAGGAGTTGGTGATGGACAGAGAAGCCTGGTGTGCTACAGTCCGTGGAGTCACAAAGAGATGGACACAACTGAGAGACTGAACTGAACTGAGCGATCCAGGGAATACCAAGCTGGAGAAATCAGAACCTCGAGGAAGGGCTGCCTTTTCCTCCAGAAGCCTCCTTGGAACCGCGAAGAAAAGACGGGATGGAGAAAGAGAGACAGTTCTCAGCAGCCACCCCGCACTACAGCAGCACTCACACATAGCCATGCCGCGAACTTTTTTCCACACCTCACAACTTCTTTGCATGACATAGAGGTGAAATTTATGCAGCAAAGGAAAAAGCAAAATCTAGAAATGTTTTTCTATTTAATTTTTTCTCTAGTTTTATTGAGAAATAACTGACACACATCACCGTCTAAGTTTAAGGCACACAGCATGATGGTTTGACTTAATATATTATTAAATTATTACCACAATAGATTCAGCTAACATCCATTCTCTCTGTTTACTTTTAAAATATAAAAGAAAACATGCTCTGGGGTAAAAGGAGGGGACGGCGACGACAGAAGATTTTCAAGCTTTCTTCTCTTTGTACTACTTTGGGCCCCTTGCTTTCACAAAAAAAAGCAAAAAAGACCCCGCACATTTCAAAGTCACTTTAACGCTTACAAAGCAAACACACATTCCAAGTTATTCATTTCTGCTAATAAAGGAGACTAATTTTTCCTTCCTAAAGATCATTTATACTCTTGATATTTTGAAAACAAGTGGCCAGTAACAAAGTGAGGACATTACTGACAAGGCTTTATGAAGAGGCAAATCCTGCTTCTACGATTACACCACATCTAGCTAACATCAAACAATGTTTCATTAGCTAACAAGACATTTACTTTCAATGAATGAAAACTATAATGAAGAGTTGCTATATTTTTAAAAGTAATGAATATAATTTTTGCTTTATGTTGCTATAAAAAAAAAGGTCTTAAGTGTACTTCTCATCTGCTTTTCTTCTTAAACTACCATAATTTATGCAGATAAATGTTGGATGAATTGCATCAAGAATGCTATTCAGATTGCTACCCATAAAAGTACTTGGCTATCATTTTCTTTTTCTCCTATTTATGTCTTTATATTACAAAAATCAAGCTTCAAACGTTAAAAATGATATATTGTCACCAAAAGTACTGGAGCATAACACCGAATAATAAATTATTAGTCTTTGAAGGTTAAAGCCAAGTTTAAGAGATAGTAATGCTTTTGTTACTTTCCTTTCCAACTGCAGTTGACTGAAGGAAGCTTACAAGTGACAAAAATTGACACTTTGAAACACTATCAGTCTGTAGATTTACTGCAAAACTCTGAAGGTACTGTCAAGGGCAGATCAATGTTTGTGATAATTCACAAAATAATTTGACTTTACATAATAGGCGTGGCGCTATGGGACTCAGAAATGCAACCCCTGGTGTCTAAACACAAATAAGGAAAAGTGGTGGGTGCTTTCTCTGGCCTTCCCAGGATCCCAGCCTCTCAGGAGTGCAGGGTAAAAGAAGAGGACAGGCTTCAAGGGGATCACACCATCCACTTCCTTACCCACCTCCCCCAAAGAACCTCAGGAAAAAAAAAAATCTATCCTCACAAGAAATCACTGCTTCGGCCTTTATCATATTCAAGAAAACACACCACAAAACCAACAGCTGGGTCACAGCAAAAGCAAATTTATGCCCTCAGAAACAGGAGTGATACCAGTTCATACATGAAAAGAACTGCCAAGCAGAAGATACCTTTGTGGGGATCTCAAATCTTATATAAGAGGCTAAATAGGATGCAGGGAGAGAATGTCGGTAGCTGGAAGCATGCTCCTTGTCAGCATCTTACAGCAAAACAGAAGCTTTCAAAGTCAATGCCCTGGTGAAGCACTTAGGTGCCTTAAGAGACATTCATATACTTGACTGATAACTTCGTCCTAATCACACGATGGGAGAAGAAGAAATCAACCATAATTACATAAAGAAGAGGAAGCAGAATGCTTGTCATACTAGATGCATTATAAATATTTGCTGAATACATTAGCAAAGCAGCAATTTCCAACTGATTTCTTCATTCCCATTATCCCAGTCTTTACCTGAACTTTTTAAAACTGCTTCTTAAACTGTTCGAGCTTAATCTATTTTATTAATTCTGTATTGCTAGATCACTAATTAAAAGTCCTATTTAAGTGAAAGTTAGTACAAAAGTTCCTATTTTTCACAGTAATTCATTCATGATTTCTTTTTTAATTGAGCACCTACTTTACATGAGACACTGTTCAAAGAGTTTAGGATATATTTACAAGGCGAGACAAAGCAAACTGAAAAATAAATAAATAAATAAAAGCCCTGCTTTCATGGTATTTACATTTGGGAATAAACCTGAGAATGGCAATATAAACCATGACCCAGACAATAAGTGTTTACCGGTAGCCAGCACAGGCCTGGCAGACAAGGGCTGCTGTGCCTAATTTTCCACGCCTATGCTGGTGGCAGAGTCTGGTCATCAATTAAGAAACACTTTCAATGAGGCAGGACTAAAAATCCTCCACAGAGCATTCCAAGAAGCATACTCCACTGGCTCACAGCGCATGACCAAGAAGGCATGTGTTTGCCAAGATATCCTGAGAGTACAAGAAGCTTAATACAGAGACTGAGTCCACCATCAGCTTCCAGTCTATTTGAGGCAAAGAGCCTTTTACAAAAACTAACAACTCCTGATACAAGGCTTCGAGTGAGTGAAAGCAAAGCAAGCGATTCAGGTAAGAGTGGTTCAGATTGCCAGTATCAAGGGCAGGGTAGGATGTGTCAAGAAGTTTGACATTTCAGCTTTGGAACCCTTCATTTAAGCCTGTTGCTTCTAAGGCCCTGGGAGAGGCCTAGACACTGTATATTTTATTTTTATTTTAAAATTGACACAAGGAATGGACGAAATGTGTGGGGAGGCAGTGCTGATGTTAGTGATTATTGCTGGAGGTGATGTCATTTTTAAGGACATCATTTTTGTCATTTTTAAGGATGGGGCTTTCACATGGGCCAGCTATTCCTAACAAATCTGCCCCAGGCTAGCATTAATGGCCAAAGTCCAGAAAAAATCCTGCTTTAAAGTATGAGTGGGAAGACATGCTAATTAAAAATGAAAGTGTTGTTTCTTCATGTGCAGTGAAAATGAGGAGTTTGGACCAGATCATTTCTTTGGGCCTCTCCAGCTCTCTGATTCAAAGTAATACAGGCTCCCAAGTATTACGGGATTAATAGAAGTGAACATCCTGTCCAACTAAGACTGAGCCTGGCAGGAGAGCTACACTTAAACTCAAACCAAGCCCCACTCACTGAAAGCATTCTGTTTAACCTATATTCTTAACAGCTCATTTTCAGTGGGGTTACAAAATCATTAGAAAAGGACAAATATTACCAAATACAGAACTGGAGCAGGGGAAAGAGGGAGATAATGTACACTGCATTAGTCCAATATGTTTATTTCTAATGCAATTTGTATTATATTATTGGAGAAGGCAATGGCACCCCACTCTACTACTTTTGCCTGGAAAATCCCATGGATGGAGGAGCCTGGTAGGCTGCAGTCCATGGGGTCGCGAAGAGTCAGACACGACTAGCACACAGCTAATCGAGAAAACATTCACCTCACAGTTTATGCCTCATGGAGAATAAAGCATCCCAGATTTCCACATCCATGCACAACCACTCCTGTTCCTCCTCATCCCAGTCACCTTCCAGAAAAGAGACCTTTAACTACAATTAACTTGCTCAACTGACTCATTAAACCAGTACTTATTTCTCAAGTCAAGAGCCATGGCTATGTCCTTGAGAAGCTATAGACATGAGACTTTTATCCTTTTAGGTTTAGATCATAATGATAAGAGTTGAGAGGGGACTGAATTCATGGATACTAAGAATTCTTTGGGCTCTGACATTTTAGGATATAAATATATAGCCCTTTTATCAAGTGTGGAGCAAATAAGAAGTGAGAAGGGCAATGAGTGGTATCTTGACTGCTTCAGTCTGACCCTGGAGTGGTCAGAGTGGTCCTGTCTATACCAGTCATCAGAAATGCCCCTAATTAGAGCCTTAATTGCTGCCTAAACTACAAAAAAAAAAAAAGTTATCATTATAACACACACAACTATTCATAAATAGAGAGCTAGATAACTCAATGTGGACTATCTGGTTAAAAAAGCACCCTATCACAGAGTACTGCTATGCAACCCTGGTGCCTGTTTTGGCCTTTGTCTTATTCCTCATGAACTGATCAACATGTTGGACTAATAATATTAAAAGAACAACAATCTATCCAAACACTGAATTCTAACTAAATTGGTTTTCTTACAGCTCTTTACTGCTCTTATGCCCTGAAAATTCACAGTTAAACAATTATTTTTCAAACAATTACAAATGAACTTATTTGCAAAACAGAAATAGAGTTGTAGGTGTAGAAAACAAACGTATGGTACCAGGGGATCAGTGGAGGGGGGATAAATTGGAAGATTGATATACACACACTACTATGTATAAAACAGATAACTCATAAGAACCTACTGCATAGCACAGGGAACTCTCCTCAGTACTCCGTAATGGCCTGTATGGGGAAAGAATCTTAAAAATAATCGATATATGTATATGTATAATGGATTCACTGTGCTATACACCTGAAATAACATAAATCAACTATACTCCAATAAAATTTTTTTAAAGATGTTTTGTTTCAATTAGGCTTTAATTTACTCTATTTAGTAAATTGTGACTGAACTGTCACCAAGAAAATAATAACAAAAGGAGTTATGGACTGCAGGTCCAGAATCTGTCTGAAATTCTGGAGACTATATATAAATATATATAACTATGTATAAATATAAATGATATATACATAACTATATACAACTGATATTTATACACATACAGATATACATGCATGACACATATCTGTGTATATATATTAAATTTAACAAAGACACACAATTAAATATTTTTTCAGATTTTAGAAAGGTAATATAGTTTATGTATAGTATAAAGTAACAGTATAACTAACAGTATAAGCTAGAAGCAACAGTTAGAACTGGACATGGAATAACAGACTGGCTCCAAATCAGGAAAGGAGTATGTCAAGGCTGTATATTGTTATCCTGCTTATTTAACTTCTATGCAGAGTACATCATGAGAAACGCTGGGCTGGATGAAGCACAAGCTGGAATCAAGATTGCCAGGAGAAATATCAATAACCTCAGATATGCAGATGACACCACCTTTATGGCAGAAAGAGAAGAAGAACTAAAGAGCCTGTTGATGAGAGTGAAAGAGGAGAGTGGAAAAGCTGGCTTAAAGCTCAACATTCAGAAAACGAAGATCATGGCATCCAGTCCCATCACTTCATGGGAAATAGATGGGGAAACAGTGGAAATAGTGACTGACTTTATTTTGGGGGGCTCCAAAATCACTGCAGATGGGGAACTGCAGCCATGAAATTAAAGGACACTTGCTCCTTGGAAGAAAAGGCATGACCTACCTAGACAGCATATTAAAAAGCAGAGAAGTTACTTCGCCAACAAAGGTCCCTCTAGTCAAAGCTAAGGTTTTTCCAGTAGTGATGTATGGAGGTAAGAGTTGCACTATAAAGAAAGCTGAGTGCCAAAGAACTGATGCTTTTGAACTGTGGTGTTGGAGAAGACTCTTGAGAGTCCTTGGACTGCAAGGAGATCCAACCAGTCTATCCTAAAGGTAATCAGTCCTGAATATTCATTGGAAGGACTGATGGTGAAGCTGAAACTCCAATACTCTGGCCACCTGATGCGAAGAACTGACTCACTAGAAAAGACCCTGATGCTGGGAAAGATTGAAGGCGAGAAGAGAAGGGGATGACAAAGGATGAGATGGTCGGATGGCACCACCAATTCAATGGACATGAGTTTGAGTAAGCTCCAGGAGTTGGTGATGGACAGGGAAGCCTGGCGTGCTGCAGTCCATGGGGTTGCAAAGAATTGGACACGACTGAGTGACTGAACTGAACTGAACACTATAAGCTAAGAGTCTTAGTGGGTACTCGTATTTCTACAATGAAAGAGGGATATTAACACTGTAAAAATAATTTTACAAATAATGTACAATGATGACTCATAAATATAAAATGAACACATGTGAAATATTACCTGAAATGATTAACTAGTAAGATGTTCTACCCATTCAGAGGAAAATTCCAAGAATCACACATATATCAGGCAATCAGGAATGCAAAAATGAATTTACAGATACAAAGCTGATAAACACAGAGCAATAAATAACTGCATAATACAGGACACAATTCATCTGCATTTCTATGGGAAAAATTATTTGCATTATTATCAGTTTCCTGCAACTTACAGTTTTATAAAATAGGTTAAAGACAGCAAGGAAAGGCATAGCTAGTGTAGAAGGACATCCTAAACAGAACATCCAGGAATCTGGATGTAGCCAGTTTTAAAGAATTTTGCAATTTTTCCTGACATGAAAAAGTGATATGAATCAACATTATAGCTTCACATCTCTTCAGGTCAGACTTTGTTACAAATTGCTCCATCAGAGTTTATTTTATTTATTTTTTTTAATTAATTTTTATTTTTTAGTGTGTTTTGCTTTACAATACTGTATTCATTTTGCTATACATTGACATGAATCAGCCACAAGTGTACATGAACTCCCAATCCCGACCCCCACCTCCCCCCTCCC
>SJXQ01012378.1:0-36190 GCA_006408695.1 Aepyceros melampus
TCGTGATGGACAAGGAGGCCTGGTGTGCTGCGATTCATGAGGTTGCAAAGAGTTGGACGTGACTGAGCGACTGAACTGAACTGCACTGAATGATTAGTGATGTTGAGATTTTATTCATATGTTTGTTGGCCATTGATGCTGTTGTTGTTGTTCAGTTGCTAAGTTTTGTCCAACTCTTTGCAATTCCATGGACTGCAGCATGTCAGCCTTCCCTGTCCTTCACTATCTCCTGGAGTTTACTCCAACTCATGTCCTTTAAGTTGGTGATGCCATCCAACCATCTCATCCTCTGTTGCCCCCTTCTCTTCTTGCCCTCAATCTTTCCCAACACCAGGGTCTTTTCTAATGAGTCGACTCTTCACAACAGGTGGCCAAAGTATTGGAGCTTCAGCTTCAGCATCAGAACTTCCAATGAATATTCAGGGTTAATTTCCTTTAGGATTGACTGATTTGATCTCTTTGCTGTCCAAGGGACCCTCAAGAGTCTTCTCCAGCACCACAGTTCAAAAACATCAATTCTTCAGCACTCAGCCTTTTTTATGGTTTAACTCTCACATCCAAACATGACTACTGAAGAAACCATAGCTTTACCTATATGGCCCTTTGTCAGCAAAGTAATGTCTATGCTTATTAATATGCTGTCTAGGTTTGTCATAGCTTTTCTTTCAAGGACCAAAGGTCTTAATTTCGTGGCATTTATACATCTTTTTTTAATGTCTATTCAAGTCTTTTCCCCGTTTATGAATTGGGTTATTTATTTGATGTGAGTTGTAAGAATTCTTTATATATTGTAGTATTAACCCTTCATTAGATATATGATTTGCAAATTCTTTTTTCCCCACTCCATAGGTTGCCTTTTTACTCTGTGAACTGTGTTCTTTGATGCAGAAAAGTTTTACATTTTGATTTGTTTGGCTCAGTGGTGAAGCATCTGACTGCAATGCAAGAGACGTGGGTTCATTCCCTGGGTTGGGAAGATCCCCTGGAGAAGGAAATGGCAACCCACTCCAATATCCTTGCCTGGAAAATTCCATGGACAGGTTCCTGGCGGGCTATAGTCCATGGGGTGGCAAAAGAGTCGGACACAACTTAGCGACTAAACAATCTATTTTTACTTTTATTGCTTGTACTTTTGGTACCAAATCCAATGTCATGAAGCTTTTCTCTATATATTCTCTATGTTTTATAGTTTTATGTCTTATGCTTAAGTTTTTTTAATTCATTTTGAGTTAATATTTGTATATGGTATAAGATAAGCATCCTACTTCATTCTTGCGTGGGTGTATCCAATTTTCCCAACATTATTTGTTGACAGATTGTCCTCTCCCATTAAAAAGCCTTGACACTCTTGTTAAAAATTATTTGACCAGAGACTTCCCTAGTGGCCCAATGGCTAAGACTCCACACTCCCAATACAGGGAATCGGGGTTCAATCCCTGGTCAGGGAACTAGATCCCACATCCCCCAACTGAGGATCCGAGTTCCGCGACTGTAGATTGTGCATGCTGCAGAAGATCCAAGATTCCGAGTGCCACAACTAAGACCCGGCACGGCCAAATAAACGTTTTTTAAGTTAAAAAAAATAATTTAACCATATGTGTGAAAGTTTGTTTCTGGGCTTTGTATTCTACATGTCTTATCCAATTTTCCCAACATTATTTGTTGACAGATTGTCCTCTCCCATTAAAAAGCCTTGACACTCTTGTTAAAAATTATTTGACCAGAGACTTCCCTAGTGGCCCAATGGCTAAGACTCCACACTCCCAATACAGGGAATCGGGGTTCAATCCCTGGTCAGGGAACTAGATCCCACATCCCCCAACTGAGGATCCGAGTTCCGCGACTGTAGATTGTGCATGCTGCAGAAGATCCAAGATTCCGAGTGCCACAACTAAGACCCGGCACGGCCAAATAAACGTTTTTTAAGTTAAAAAAAATAATTTAACCATATGTGTGAAAGTTTGTTTCTGGGCTTTGTATTCTACATGTCTCATAATTAAAATATGCCATTTAACTACTGTAAATTTACAATAATAATTGAAAATGAGACGTATGAGATCTCCAACTTCATTCGTCAAGACTGTTTTGGGTATTTGGGGTTCGTTGAGATTCCACATGAATCCTAAAGATGTACTTCTATTTCTGCAAAATCATTGAGGTTTTGCTAAGGACTGCATTAGCTATAGATTCGTTCAGTAGCATTAATGTTTTAACATTGTCTTTTGCCTTCTTGGTTGTTTATTATGAATAATTTTATTCTTTTGATGCTACTGTAAGTGGAATTGTTCTCTTAATTTCCTTTTCAGATTTTAAAAAGTTTTTATTTAAAAGTTTTTTACTAAAAAAAAAATTATTTGTTTATTTATTTTTGGCTGTGCTGGGTCTTAGCTGCTGCATGCGGACTTTCTCTAGTTGCGATGCACAGGCTTCTCATTGCAGTGGCTTCTCATGTTTGGAGCACAGACTCTAGGGTGCATGGTCTCAAGTAACTGCAATGCTAGGGCTTAGTTGCCCTGCGGCATGTGGAATCGTCCCCAAGCCAGGGATCAAACCTGTGTCCCCTGCATTGGCAGGCAAATTCTTAACCACTGAACCACTAGAGAAGTCCACAATTGATTTTTTAAATTCAATTTATTTCAACTAAACTAAAAAAAAAATTCACCCACTTTTCACACCATTCCTACCGCCACCTCTGGTAACAATCAAATTCTTCTCTGTAGCTATGAACTTAGTTTTATTTTAGATTTCACATGTAAGAAAGATCATATGGTATTTCTCTTTCTCTGACTTATTTCTCTTAGTGTAATGCCCTCAAAGTCCGCCCATGTTGTTGCAAATGGAAAACCTTTATCTTTTTCTACAGATGAATACTATTTCATTGTATATTTGTGTAAGTGTATATAATACATATACATTTATCTGTTCATTATTGATGGGTGCTTGGATCCTTTCCATATTTTGGTTCTTGTAAATAATGCTACAGTGAACATGAGAATACATATTCATTTTCTAATTACTATTTTTGTTTTCTATAGCTAAATACCCAAACGCGGAATTCCTGGATCATATTGTAGTTCTATTTTTAATTTTTTGAGGAGCCTCCATTTTGTTTTCCATAGTTATTGCTATTCCATAGCTACTCAGTCACTAAGTCCTGTCTGACTCTGCGACCCCATGGACTGCAGCACACCAGGCTCCTCTGTCCTCCACTATCTCCCAGAGTTTTCTCAAATTCATTTCCATTGTGTTGGTGATGCTATCTAGCCATCTCATCTCCTGTTGCCCCCTTCTTTTGCCTTCAGTCTTTCCCACCATCAGGGTCTCCAGTGAATCAGCTCTTAGATCAGGTGGCCAAAGTATTGGAGCTTCAGCTTTTTTTTTCCATAGTGCTGCACCAATTTACCCAACTAACAATGCATGAGGATTTCCTTTTCTCCACATCCTTGCCAATACTAACAAGTGTTATTATTTCCAATCTTTTTGATAATAGTCATTCTAACAGGTGTGTGGTACATTTCATTGCGATTTTGATTTGCATTTTCCTGACGATTAATGACAGAAATTATCTTCTTATGTACCCATTGAACATCTATATGTCTTTGTTGGAAAAATGTCTATGTAGATCTTCTGTCCATATTTTAATCAGATTGTTTGGGTTTTTGCTATTGAGTTGTATGAGTTCTTTACATATTTTGAATATTACTCCCTTATCAGACATATGATTTGCAAATATTTCCCCCGACTCAGTAGGCTGCTTTTTCATTTTGTTGATGGTTTCCTTTGCTGTGAAGAAGCTTTTTAGTTTGATGCAGTCCTACTTGTTTATTTTTGCTTTTGTTACCTTTGCTATTGGTGTGAAATCCAAAAAATTATCACCAAGAACAATGTCAAGGAGATTACTGCCTATGTGTTTTCTTCTGGAATTCTTATAGTTTGAGGTCTTACATTCAAGTTTTTCATTGATTTTGAGTTAATTTTTATGCATGGTGTAAGATAGCGATCCCCAGTTTCTTTCTTCTGTATGTGGCTGCCCAGTTTTTCCAGCACCATGTATTGAAAAGACTGTCCTTTCCCCAGTGTATATTCTTGGCTGCTTTGTTGTAAATTTACCGTATGTGTGTATGGGTTTATTTCTGGACTTTCTTTTCTATTCCATTGATCTATGGGTCTGTTTTTATGCCAATATCATATTGTTTTAATTTCTATAACTTTGTACTATTGTTTGAAATCAAGGAGCTCCAGCTTTGTTCTTCTTTCTCAGTATTGCTTTAGCTATTCAGAGTCTCTTATGATTTCATACAAATTTTAGAGCTTTTTGTTCTATTTCTATAAAAAATGTTATTGGAATTTTGAAAATGATTGCTTCTCTGTGTAGACTGCTTTGGGTGGTATGAATATTTTAATTCTTAGGAGAATTAACAGTATTAATTTCTTCACTTCTTTCATTTATGTCTTTCATTTCCAATATATAGGTCTTTCACCTCAGTTAAATTTATTGCCAGGTGTTTTAGGTTTTTGATGCAATTGTAAATGGGATTATTTTCTTAATTTCTCTTTCTGATAGTTCATTATTAGTATATAGAAAATTAAACATATCTATTCATTTATTAGGCTGCATCAAGTCTGTTTTGCAGGATCTTTGTTGTGCCATGTGGAATCTTTTGTTGTAGTGCGTGGACTTTCTAGTTGTGGCATGTGGGCTACAGAGTGCGCAGGGTCAGCAATTGTGGGGCATGGGCTAGGTTGCTCTGTGTCATGTGGGAGCTTAGCTCCTCGACCAGGAATCAAATGCATGTTCTTGCATTGCAAGGAGGATTCTCAACTACTGTCCCACCAGGGAAGTCCCAGAAAATTAAACATGTTTTTTTTTGTGTGTGTGATTTTGTATCTTGAAACTTTGCTGAATTCATTTATTTGTCCTAACAGGTTTGGGGTGTGTGTGTGTGTGTGTGTGTGTGTGTAAGCTTTAGAGTTTTCAACATATAAGATCATATAATCTGCAAACAAATATTTTTTTCTTTTCCAATTTTGATTTTTTTTAATTTATTTTTCTCCTGAATTACTCTGGCTAGGACTTCTAGTAATACGTTGAATAGAACTGATGAGAGTTGGAATCCTTTACTTGTTCCTAATCTTAGAGGAATAATTTTCAGATTTTCACCTTTAAGTATGATGTTAGCTGTGGGCTTGTCATATATGACATTTATTATATTGAAGTATTTTCCCTTTACACCTGCTTTGGTGAGAGCTTTCATCATGAAAGGGTGTTGAATTTTGTCACATGCTTTTTTTGTATCAGTTGAGATGATCATGATTTTTTCCTTCATTTTGTTAATTTGGTGTATTTCATTCATTGATTTTCACATGTTGAACCATTTTTGTATCCTGGAATAAATCCCATGTGTTTGTGGTATATAATTCTATTAATATGGTGCTAATCCTATTTAGTATTTTGTTGAGGATTTTTGCAACAAAATTTATAGAGATGTTGATCTGTAGTTCTTTTGTTTTTTTGCAATATCTTTATCCATCTTGGTATGAGGGTAATTCTGGCCACAAAGAATGAATTGAGAAGAGTTCTTTTCCATTCTGTGGGAGAATACATGAGAAGTTGGTAATACTTTTTCCTTAATCACCATGTTATGTGTTAGTTTGTAATGTTATTCTTCATCACTTGGCTCATCAAACTTTGTCTCTGCTCTCCTGTATTTCTGACTTAATTTATTGCAACTGCATTACCTAATTCTGACTGCAGTAATTCTAGCACCTAACATTTAATTACTCTTTTGGCATGGCGATTTGTCTTACAAAATCCAAATCTCACTGCTATTATAAGGAGTGTAGAGAAAGTTAGGTTTATCTGAAGCCAAATTGAGAAAGTAATTGATAAAGTTGGAAAAGATGGAGCAGTGGTTCTCCATCTATCAGATTTACTATACCCTTTAAAAATATTTTTAACTTCCCTTTTGTTCCTCTGAAGTGAACTTCCTAGATAAAATATCTATACTTATACTTTAAGAAATTATTATATGAAGGTAAATAAAAGTGCTAAATTTAATAACATGCATTTCAATGTGTAAATTCTAAGTCAAACTTCACTAGAAGACATTACAAAGATGTAGCAGAGGCTTGCATCTTTATGCAGAATTAAAATAAATATGAAAGCTATGAATATAGGCTGAAACAAATGCAGGTTTATTGCAGAGACACTACATACTATTAGCAGTAGTGCATTGCTGGTTGGTACTATGGTGAACATTTTATTGGTGAATGGTGAAATTTTATTGGCGAAATCCTAAAGAACATTTTCCTTTGATTTGCACAATATTTGCATTCCTGGAAATTTCAGTAAGCAATTAAACTTGGTAGGAACTTACTTTCCATTTATACTTTAAAAAGAATAAATTTTAGGTTCAGGTAATTATAAACAGATTTTGTGTAACCTATGTGAATATCCCATTGGACAGTGAAAATTTATGCGGGCTAACCCAATTCTTAAATATGTATACTGTCCATTGCACATAGGGTGGGCTGGCATAACTTAGCACCCTTTACTAAGTACAATGTCTTCCCTTCCATTCCTTGTTACAACCAAAAGTGCTTCTTTTCTTTGGAAGACATTATGACCTTTTTTTTTTAAGCTTATATATTTATCTTTATTTTTCGGCTATGGTGGGTCTTCATTGCTGTGCATGGGCTTTCTCTAGTTGCGGTGGTGGGGTGGGGGTTCTACTCTCTGCTGCAGTGTGTGGGCTTCTCATTGCAGTGGCTTTTCTTCTTGTGGGGCATGGGCTCCAGGCATACAGGCTTCAGTAGGTGCAGCACATAAGTTCTATAACTCGCCGGCTCTAGGTCACTGGCTCAGTAGAAGGCTCGAGGGCTTAGTTGCTCTGCAGCATGTGTAATTTTTCTGGGACCAGGGATTGCACTGGTGTCCCTTGCCTTGCAATGCAGATTCTTAACCACTGAACCACCAGGGTAGTCCACCTCTCTCTCTCTTTTGTTTTTTTTTTTTTGGCTGAGCTGGGTCTTTTTTGCTTTACGTGGACTTTCTCCAGTTGTGTGAGCGGGGTCTACTCTTTGTTGCAATGCTCAGGCTTCTCTTGCGGCCGAGCACAGGCTCTAGGACCACGGGCTTCAGTAATTGTAGAACCTGGGCTCAGGAGTTGCAGTTCCCGGGCTCTGGAGTAGGGGTTCTGTAGCTGTGGTGCATGAGCTTAGTTGATCTGCTGCATGTGGACTATTCCTGGACCCAACATCGAACCCATGTCCCTGCTACATAAGCAGGCAGATTTCTATCCACTGTACCACCAGGAAGTCCCATAAATTTCTAAATGCCATATATGAGGCAGTAATTACCCCCACTTGAGAACTACTAGGATAAAGTGATGAGCAGAAGAAATTTACTGATAGATTCTTGAGGAGGGGAATAATGAAATAAAAGCCATGTTGTGGAATACTCCAATAGCTGCTTTCCAGGTGTAAGGGTTAATTTTTTAAAAAGTAATTTCTTTTAATTAGCCGTAGTCTATAAGGCATTTCACACATGTTACATGTCTCAGATCAACTGTGAACTTAGCATCTCCATTATTTTACAGATGAGTCATGATTGTAGAAAATAATTTTTTAAAGAGTTATCTTCTTAAAAACAATTTTTATTTATTTTTCAGCTGTGCTGGGTCTTCGTTGATGTGAGGGCTTTCTCTAGTTGCAGCAAGAGGAGGGCTCTTCTCTAGTTTCAGGCTTCTCATTGAGGTGGCTTCTCTTGTGGAACATGGGCTCTACAAAGAGGGGACTTCAGTAGTTGTGGTATACGGGCTTACTGCCCTATGGCATGTGGAACATTCCCAGACCAGGGATCGAACCCATGTCCCCTACATTGGCAGGCAGATTCTTAACCACTGGATCACCAGGGAAGTCCACTAAAAGTCATTTTAAGGAGGGAGCTAGAGTTAGAATTCAGATATAGTTTCAAACCAAATATTCTTTTCATTATATCACAGAAATTCTAGAATGAAAGCAGAGGGAAAACAAATGAAGAGGAAAATCTTAGACTTACAGAAAGATTAGAATTAAAAAGCTTTTGATTAGAGAGTTTTATAGTGACTATCACTGACATTCTGGGAAGAAAGGTGATCAAATCTTATTGTCAAACAGGATTTATCACTATAATCCCCCCTTTTATTCTTATAGTATCTTAATATGCAGCTGACAGACATAATGCAAAATGTGAAGCGTATAATAAATCGCTATACTGTGGATGAGAATTTGCATGCTGGAAGGAAAATATCCCTTATAGAACATAAGAAACGGAGAGAAAGCTTGCTGGAGAAAATAGTTGCTTATGCTAAGACTGCTGAAATTAAAGACAAGACTCTTGCCTACATTCTGGCCTGGTTGGAAGAATGGAGTAAGTTTCCAGAAGTGATTTAAAGTTAATGGAAAACCTACAAACAGAATTATAAGTAAATTTTGAAGGATTAGAAGACTAAAGAAGGAAAGGCTAAGATGGTTAAACAGTTGCTTTCTGTTTCAGGAAGTATAAAATAAGGAAAACAAATTTGCTCACTTAGCATGCTCCTGCCCAGTGTCTTAATGCTTCCTAGTCCCTTGCTTGGAACATTTTCTACCAGGCAGCCACATGGTTTATTCTCTGCTTATACCTCACCTTAAAATGAGGTGTTCTCTGACCATCCCCATTCTCTACACCCTGGCACTGTCTGTTATTCTTTACAATTTTTATTTTTGTGTATAGATCTTCTTACCATCTGGCACACTTTATAGTTAATAATTAATATTTTTTAAAATTTTTGTTTGTTTCCTTTCACTAGAATATAAATAGTAATAAAGTCAGGGAATTTGTTTTATTCAATGCTGTGTCTTCAGCATATAGAACAATATATGACAGAGGAGACTCTAGTTGAGTGAAAGAATGAATAAGCTAAGAATACAAAAAAGAGAAATTTCATTTAGTTTCAAGAAATCTCAAATAACAGGGGTTATGAAATACTAGAAAACTTACCAAAGAAGTTAATTGAGGTTTTAATCCCCAGTATTAAAGCATATAATCACATTTTAGATCTTTATCCCTGATATCAGATAATTAAACCAATTAGACACCTTGGCATCCCACTCCAGTACTCTTGCCTGGAAAATCCCATGGACAGAGGAGCCTGGTCGGCTGCATTCCATGGGGTCGCTAAGTGTCAGACACAACTGAGTGACTTCACTTTCACTTTTCACTTTCATGCTTTGGAGAAGGAAATGGCAACCCACTCCAGTGTTCTTGCCTGGAGAATCCCAGGGACGGGGGAGCCTGGTGGGCTGCCGTCTATGGGGTCGCACAGAGTCGGACACGACTGAAGCGACTTAGCAGCAGCAGCAGCAACTATATTGTAAGCATATTTTCATGCCCAAGATTTTCTGTTCAGTCTTCTATTCCAAGTCTTTTCTTTTTTCATTTCTTCACAGAGAAAGCCTCAGAATAGAAATAGGTATGAGATATCTGTATTTCCCAATACTACAATATTGACTAGGTAGCCAATATTGTAAGCCTATATGGTTATAATTATTTTTCTGCACAAAAGTAACTTTTTTTACTCTCTTCAAGATGTCACTTTGTCTGAGATCACTGCAATTGATATTGAAGAACACCATCACTGTTTAGCACAAATGGAGATGTTACCAGAAACATTCAAAGCTATTGAGAGCAATGTCAAGATACTAAGCAGAATTAGTGCATATTTGCTTGAAGAAAAGAAGAAACAAAAGAAAAAAACAGGTAAGAGTGCTCTAAGACATTGGATATAGATTTTACTTTTTCTAAAAAATAGCTTTATTGAGGTATAATTTACATACCATAAAGTTTACCCACAATAGTTGTATAATTCAATGGCTTTTAATACATTTAGAGTTGTGCAACTATCACCACAGTCTAACTTTAGAACATTTTATGATCCACAAAAGATCCCTCAGGCCCATTTGCAGTCAATCCTCATTCCCACCTTCAGCCACAATCAATAATCTATTTTCTATCTCAATAGATTTGCGTTTCTTGGATATTTCATAAAATGGAACCACATTTTCACATAGTCCTTTATGTCTGGTTTCTTTTGTTTAGCATAATGTTTTGACATTCAGCCATGTTACAGAATGTAACACGTAGTTTTAGTTCGTAGTTTCTTCCTTTCTAGTGCCAATTGTACACTATTGTTTGCATATACCAAACCTTATTTATCCATTTACCTGTTTATTTGCATTGCTCCCACTTTTTCATTTTTTTGAATAATGCCACTATGAGCACACACGTATGTTTTTATATGAACATAAATTTTCATTTCTTTTTGGAGATACCTCGGAGCAGAATTTCTATGCCATTTATTTATCTATTGCTGGTAAACATATATTTAACTTTTTAAGAAATTATTAGCTGATTTCCCAAGTGATAGCACCATTTCAATTTTCACCAGCAATGTATTAGGGTTCCACTTACTTCAATTTTCAACACTTGTAATTTTTTTTTTTTAGTATAATTGCTTTACAATGTTGTGTTAGTTTCTACTGTCTTTTTTATTATAGCTTTCCTAATAGGTGTGAAGCGGTTTCTCATTGTGGCTTTAATTTACATTTCCCTGATTAATGATGTTGAGCACTTTTTCATGTGCTTATTGGTCATTCCTATATTTTCTTTGATGAAACGTCTATTCAAATACTTAATCATTTTCATTATTGAGTTTTAAGGGCTTCTTAGATATTCTGGATACAAGTCCTTTTTCAGAAAAGTAATTTGCAAATGTTTTCTCCCAGTCTGTGGCTTGTCTTTTCATTTTCTTAATGGTGCCTTGAAGCTCAAGAGTGTTTAATTCTGATGAAGTTCCATCAGTTTATCTTTTTTTTTTTTCTTATATGGATCATGGTTTTAGTGTTGCACTAAGAACTTGTATCGGTCAGGGTCCAACTTTGAAAACAGAACCAAAAGGAGATTATATTTATCTATCCATCTATCTAGCACACTGCAATTTGGAACATATTTTGTATTATTTTAATCCTTTTAAATGTACTGGGGTGGGGGGTGTGGTCCTAAAAAGAACATTTAAACGCTGAGTAAATTCCACAAAACAACTTCTGAATGCTGGCAGAGGACGTCAGGCACCCAGAAAAGCAGCTGGTTGTCTTCGAAAGGAGGTAGGAAAAAATATAAAAGACAAAAAAAAGAGACAAAAGAGGTAGGGACGGAGCTCCATCCTGGGGAGGGAGTCTTAAAAAGAGAGGTTTCCAAACACCAGGAAACACTTTCACTGCCGAGTCTGTGGTGAGCCTTGGAAGCACAGAGAGCAACATAACAGGGAGGAAAAATAATAAATAATTAAAACCCACAGATTACAAGCCCAAAGGTAATTCCTCCAGCGGAGAAGCAGTGCAGACGCCTACACCCACCACTAGCAAGAGGGGGCTGGGCAGGGAGGTGCGGGCTGCATTGCTCAGAGTAAGGATCTGGCCTGAATGCCCCGAGGGCACGTGAGCAAACTAACTTGGGCTAGCAAACCAGACTTCGGGATAGCTACCAGGCGAAAAGCCCTAAGACACCGCCAGGCCCACGCACAGAACAAAGGACTGAACAGAACTAGCCGGCTGCAGACCATCCCCCTCCAGTGACAGGCAGCCAGAGCTGGAAGGGGGCAATTGCAGCACCAGGGAGACATTATCTACCAAACTGCAAGAAGGCTTCTTTGCTAACTAAGACTTCTTGGGGTTCTGAACAGTCAACATCTGCCTGAGAAGGTGCAAGGGTTGTACACCCAGAAAACAGAGTGACAGGGACAGGGGAGGCAATAAGTCACAGTGACCGCGCACGCAAAACACCTCATCACCTGAGCTGCTCGGACCTGGGAAGGGCACAAAACGCAGGCCCAACCAAGTCTGCACCTCTGAGGACTACCCGGCTGCCTGAACCTGAGCGGCTTAACCCTGGGAGGTGCATACAGCCCAGGGCCTGCCTTGGACGGTTCCCATTGGAGTATCCTAGAGAAGGCAATGGCACCCCACTCCAGTACTCTTGCCTGAAAAATCCCATGGGCAGAGGAGCCTGGTCGGCTGCAGTCCATGGGGTCACTAGGAGTCAGACACGACTGAGTGCCTTCACTTTCACTTTTCACTTTCATGCTTTGGAGAAGGAAATGGCAACACACTCCAGTGTTCTTGCCTGGAGAATCCCAGGGACGGGGGAGCCTGAAGGGCTGCCATCTATGGGGTCCCACAAAGTCAGATACGACTGAAGTGACTTAGCAGCAGCAGAGCCTGAGCGCCGTGGGCAGGGAGGGCGCATGTGCTGTGAGCGAGGGCAGGCCCAGTGTGGCTGAGGCACTGTGAGCACACGCCAGTGTTATTTGTTTGCAGCGTCCCTCCCTCCCCACAGCGCGACTGAACAAGTGAGCCTAAAAAAGGTGTCCACCACCGCCCCTTTTGTGTCAGGGTGGAAATCAGACACTGAAGAGACCAGCAAACAGAAGAAGCTAAAACAGAGGGAACCACCTTGGAAGTACAGGTGCAATAGATTAAAACCCTGTCATTAGTACCGACTACATAGGAAGGGGCCTAGAGATCTTGAGAAATATAAGCTGGACCAAGGAAATATCCAAAAATGAACTGACCCCACATTGCCAACCACAACACCAGAGAAAGTCCTAGATATATTTTTTACTATTTTTATGATCATTCTTTTTTTTTAAATTTTAAGTCTTCTATTACTCCTTTAATTTTCACTTTTATAACCTACTATTACTTTGCAAAAAAAAAAAGACCCTATTTTTTAAAAGGAAACTTCATAGATATATATTTTTTGTAATTTTTGTGACTTTTTTCTTTTCTTTAATATTGTATTTTTGAAATTCCAAACTCTATTCTAGATTTTTAATCTTTGCCTTTTGGTATTTGCTATCAATTTTGTACCTTTAAGAACCCAATCTTCAGTACCCATTTTTACTTGGGAGTGAGATTACTGGCTTGACTCCTCTCTCCCACTTTGGATGCTCCTTTTTCTCCACCAGGTCGCCTCTGTCTCCTCCCTACCCCCTTTCTTCTCTACCCAACTCTGTGAATCTCTGTGTGTTCCAGACAGTCGAGAGCACTTAGGGAACTGATTACTGGCTGGATCTGTCTCTCTCCTTTTGATTTCCCCCTTTTATCGTCTTGGCCACCTCTGTCTCCTTCCTCCCTCTTCTCTTCTCTGTATAACTCCGTGAACATCTCTGAGCGGTCCAGTTGTGGAGTGCACGTAAGGAAGTGATTACTGGCTAGCTTGCTCTTTCCTCTATTGATTCCACCTCATCTCATTTGGGTCACCTCTAACTCCTCTCTCTTCTCTTCTCCATGTAACTCTGTGAACCTCTCTGGGTGTCCCTTACTGTGGAGAAACTTTTCATCTTTAACCTGAATGTTTTATCAATGGTGCTGTATAGAAGGAGAAGTCTTGAGACTACTGTAGAAATAAGACTGAAAACCAGAAGCAGGAGGCTTAAGTCCAAACCCTGAGAACACCAGAGAACTCCTGACTCCAGGGAACATTAATTGACAGGAGCTCATCAAACGCCTCCATACCTACATTGAAACCAAGCACCACCCAAAGGTCAACAAGTTCCAGAGCAAGACATACCATGCAAATTCNTGTGGGAGAGGGCAAGGGTGGGATGATTTGGGAGAATGGCATTGAAACATGTATAATATCATATAAGAAACGAATCGCCTGTCTAGGTTCGATGCAGGATACAGGATGCTTGGGGCTGGTGCACTGGGACGACCCAGAGGGATTGTACAGGAAGGGAGGAAGGAGCGGGGTTCACGTGTATACCTGTGGTGGATTCATGTTGATGTATGGCAAAACCAATACAATATTATAAAATAATTCACCTCCAATTAAAATAAATAAGTTTATATTAAAAATAAAATAAATAAAATAAAATAAATTTATATTAAAAAAAAATAAAAACTGGGACTTGTTTTATAGCCTAGCATATAATCTATTCTGTAAAGCATTCCATGTGCTGTTGAAAAGAATACACACCACATTGTTGTCAAGTAGAGTGCTTTACAGTTTGTTTATATTGTTCTACATATATATATATATACATATATATATTCACTGATTTTCTGTCTAGTTCTATCCATTATTGAGAGTGGGATATTGAATTTTCCAATTATTGTTGTTTCTCTTTAATTCTGTCAGTTTTCTGCTTCCTGTATTTTAAGACTCAGTTGTTAGGTACACATATGATTACAACTGTGGAGTTTCCTGATGAACAGATGCTTTTATTTTTATAAAATGTCCTTTGTAGTCCTAGATCAATTTCTTTTTCTTTGCCTTAAAGTCTATTTGTTTGATACTTGTATAGTCTCTCCAGCTCCCCTGTGGTTATTGTTCAGTTCAGATATTTAGTCATGTCTGACTCTTTGAAACCCCATGGACTACAGCACACCAGGCTTCCCTGTCCATCACCAACTCCTAGAGCTTGCTCAGACTCATGTCCTCTGAGTCAGTGATGCCATCCAACCATCTCATCCTCTGTTGTCACCCCTTCTCCTCCTGCCTTTAATCTTTCCCAGCATCAGGGTCTTTTCTAATGAGTCAGTTCTTTGCATCAGGTGGCCAAAGTATTGGAGCTTCAACTCCAGCATCAGTCCTTCCAATGATATTCAGGACTGATTTCCTTTAGGATGGACTGGTTCAGTCTCCTTGCAATCCAAGGGACTCTCAAGAGTCTTCTCCAACACCACAGTTCAAAAGCATCAGTTCTTTGGTGTTCAAGTTTCTTTTGGTTCAACTCTCACATCCATACATGACTACTGGAAAAACCATAGCTTTGACTAGAAGGACCTTTGTCAGCAAAGTAAGGTCTCTGCTTTTTAAAATGCTGTCTAGGTTTGCCATAGCTTTCCTCCAAGGAGCAAGCATCTTTTAATTTCATAGCTGCAGTCACCATCTGCAGTGATTTTGGAACCTGAGAAAATAAAATCTGTCACTGTTAAAATTGTTTCCCCATCTATTTGCCATGAAGTGATGGGACCAGATGCCATGACCTTCATTTTGAAGGCTGAGTTTTTAACCAGCTTTTTCACTCTCCTCTCATTTTCATCAAGAGGCTCTTTAGTTCCTCTTAGCTTTCTTCCATAAGGGTGGTGTCACCTGCATATCTGAGGTTATTGATATTTCTCCCAGCAATCTAGATTCCAGCTTGTGCTTCATCCAGCCCAGCATTTCATATGATGTACTCTGCATATGACAGAATGATCTCTGTTTGTTTCCAAGGCAAACTATTCAATATCACATTAATCCAAGTTTATGCCCCAACCAGTAATGCTGAAGAAGCTGAAACTGAACGGTTCTATGAAGACCTACAAGACCTTTTAGAACTAACACCTCAAAAAGATGTCATTTTCATTATAGGGGACTGAAATACAAAAGTAGGGAGTCAAGAAATACCTGGAGTAACAGGCAAATTTGGCCTCGGAGTACAAAATGAAGCAGGGCAAAGGCTAACAGAGTTCTGTCAAAAGAACACACTGATCATAGCAAATACCCTCTTCCAACCACACAAGAGATGACTACATGTGGACATCACCAGATGGTCAATACCGAAATCAGATTGATTATATTCTCTGTAGCCAAAGATGGAGAAGTTCTATACAACCAGCAAAAACAAGACCAGGAGCTGACTGTGGCACAGACCACAAACTCAGAGACAAATTCGAGTTAAACTGAAGAAAGTAGGGAAAATCACTTGACGGTTCAAGTATTACCTAAATCAAATCCCTTATACAGTAGAAGTGACAAATAGATTCAAGGGATTTGATCTGCTAGAAGGGTACCTGAAGAACTATGAATGGAGGTTTGTGACATTGTACAGGAGGCACGGATCAAGACCGTCCCCAAGGAAAAGAAAAGAAATGCAAAAAGGCAAAATGGTTGTCTGAGGAGGCCTTAAAAATAGCTGTGAAAAGCAAGAGAAGGGAAAGGGAACTCCTGCCTTTAATCTTTCCCAGCATCAGGGTCTTTTCTAATGAGTCAGTTCTTTGCATCAGGTGGCCAAAGTATTGGAGCTTCAACTCCAGCATCAGTCCTTCCAATGAATATTCAGGACTGATTTCCTTTAGGATGGACTGGTTCAGTCTCCTTGCAATCCAAGGGACTCTCAAGAGTCTTCTCCAACACCACAGTTCAAAAGCATCAGTTCTTTGGTGTTCAAGTTTCTTTTGGTTCAACTCTCACATCCATACATGACTACTGGAAAAACCATAGCTTTGACTAGAAGGACCTTTGTCAGCAAAGTAAGGTCTCTGCTTTTTAAAATGCTGTCTAGGTTTGCCATAGCTTTCCTCCAAGGAGCAAGCATCTTTTAATTTCATAGCTGCAGTCACCATCTGCAGTGATTTTGGAACCTGAGAAAATAAAATCTGTCACTGTTAAAATTGTTTCCCCATCTATTTGCCATGAAGTGATGGGACCAGATGCCATGACCTTCATTTTGAAGGCTGAGTTTTTAACCAGCTTTTTCACTCTCCTCTCATTTTCATCAAGAGGCTCTTTAGTTCCTCTTAGCTTTCTTCCATAAGGGTGGTGTCACCTGCATATCTGAGGTTATTGATATTTCTCCCAGCAATCTAGATTCCAGCTTGTGCTTCATCCAGCCCAGCATTTCATATGATGTACTCTGCATATGACAGAATGATCTCTGTTTGTTTCCAAGGCAAACTATTCAATATCACATTAATCCAAGTTTATGCCCCAACCAGTAATGCTGAAGAAGCTGAAACTGAACGGTTCTATGAAGACCTACAAGACCTTTTAGAACTAACACCTCAAAAAGATGTCATTTTCATTATAGGGGACTGAAATACAAAAGTAGGGAGTCAAGAAATACCTGGAGTAACAGGCAAATTTGGCCTCGGAGTACAAAATGAAGCAGGGCAAAGGCTAACAGAGTTCTGTCAAAAGAACACACTGATCATAGCAAATACCCTCTTCCAACCACACAAGAGATGACTACATGTGGACATCACCAGATGGTCAATACCGAAATCAGATTGATTATATTCTCTGTAGCCAAAGATGGAGAAGTTCTATACAACCAGCAAAAACAAGACCAGGAGCTGACTGTGGCACAGACCACAAACTCAGAGACAAATTCAGAGTTAAACTGAAGAAAGTAGGGAAAATCACTTGACGGTTCAAGTATTACCTAAATCAAATCCCTTATACAGTAGAAGTGACAAATAGATTCAAGGGATTTGATCTGCTAGAAGGGTACCTGAAGAACTATGAATGGAGGTTTGTGACATTGTACAGGAGGCACGGATCAAGACCGTCCCCAAGGAAAAGAAAAGAAATGCAAAAAGGCAAAATGGTTGTCTGAGGAGGCCTTAAAAATAGCTGTGAAAAGCAAGAGAAGGGAAAGGGAAAGGAGAAAAGGAAACATATACCCATTTGAATGCAGAGTTCCAAAGAATAGCAAGGAGAGATAAGAAAGCCTTCCTCAGCAATCAATGCAAAGAAATAGAGGAAAACAATAGAATGGGAAAGACTAGAGATCTCTTCAAGAAAATTAGAGATACCAAGGGAACATTTCATGCAAAGATGGGCATAATAAAGGACAGAAATGGCATGGACCTAACAAAAGCAGAAGAGGTGGCAAGAATACACAGAACAACTATACAGAAAAGATCTTCACGACCAAGATAATTACCATGGTAGTCAGGTGGGCCTTAGGAAGCATCACTATGAACAAAGCTAGTGGAGGTGATGGAATTCCAGTTGAGCTATTTCAAATTCTAAAAGATGATGCCATGAAAGTGCTGCACTCAATATGCTAGCAAATTTGGAAAACTCAGCAGTGGCCACAGGACTGGAAAAGGTCAGTTTTCATTCTAATCCCAAAGAAAGGCAATGCCAAAGAATGCTCAAACTATGGCACAATTGCACTCATCTCACACACTAGTAAAATAGTGCTCAAAATTCTCCAAGACAGACTTCAACAGTATGTGAACCATGAACTTCCAGATGTTCAGGCTGGATTTAGAAAAGGCAGAGGAACCAGAGATCAAATTGCCAACATCTGTTGGATCATCAAAAAAGCCAGAGAGTTCCAGAAAAATATCGACTTCTGCTTTATTGACTATGCTAATGCCTTTGACTGTGTGGACCACAGCAAACTCTGGAAAATTCTTAAAGTAATGGGATTACCAGACCACCTGGCCTGCCTCTTGAGAAATCTGTATGCAGGTCAGGAAGTAACAGTTAGAATGGGACATGGAACAACAGACTGGTTCCAAATCAGGAAAGGAGTACGTCAAGGCTGTATATTGTCACCCTGCTTATTTAACTTATATGAGAAGGACATCATGAGAAATGCTGGGCTGGAGGAAGCACAAGCTGGAATCAAGATTGCTGGGAGAAATATCAATAACCTCAGATATGCAGATGACACCACCCTTATGGCAGAAAGGACGAGAACTAAAGAGTCTCTTGGTAAAAGTGAAAGAAGAGAGTGAAAAAGTTAGCTTAAAGCTCAACATTCAGAAAACTAAGATCATGGCATCCAGTCCTATCACTTCATGGCAAATAGATGGGGAAATAGTGGAAACAGTGGCTGATTTTATTTTGGGGGGCTCTCAAATCACTGCAGATGGTGATTGCAGCCATGAAATTAAAAGAGGCTTACTCTTTGGAAGGAGAGTTATGACCAAACTAGACAGCATATTAAAAAGCAGAGACATTACTTTGCCAACAAAGGTCTATCTAGTCAAAGCTATGGTTTTTCCAGTAGTCATGTATGGATGTGAGAGTTGGACTATAAAGAAAGCTAAGCACTGAAGAATTGATGCTTTTGAACTGTGGTGTTGGACAAGATTCTTGAGAGTCCCTTGGGCTGCAAGGAGAACTATCCAGTCCGTTCTAAATGAAATCAGTCCTGAATATTCATTGGAAGGACTGATGCTGAAGCTGAAACTCTAATACTTTGGCCACCTGATGCAAAGAACTTACTCATTTGTAAAGACCCTGATGCTGGAGGCATCTTCTGAAGGCAGGAGGAGAAGAGGATGACAGAGAATGAGATGGTTGGATGGCATTACCAACTCAATAGACATGAGTTTGAGTAAACTCCAGGAGTTGGTGATAGACAGGGAGGCCTTGCATACTGCAGTCCATGGGGTCACAAAGAGTCAGACACAACTGAGCGACTGAACTGAACTCTGTATATAAGTTAAATAAACAGGGTACAGTATACAGTCTTGACATACTCCTTTCTCAATTTGGAACCAGTCCATTGTTCCATATCTGTTTCTAACTGTTGTTTCTTGACCTTCATACAGATTTCTCAGGAGGCAGTTAAGGTGGTCTGGAATTCCCAACTCTTGAAGAATTTTCCAGAGTTTGTTGTGATCCACACATTCAAAGGGTTTGGAAGTCAGTGAAGAGAAGTAGATGTTTTCCTGGAATTCTCTTATTTTTTCAATGATCCAACGGTGTTGGCAGTTTGATCTTTGGTCCCTTCACCTTTTCAAAATCCAGCTTGAACATCTGGAAGTTCTCAGTGCACATACTCTTGAAGCCTAGCTCGGAGAATTTGAGCATTTCTTGCTAGCATGTAAGATGACTGCAACTGTGCAGTAGTTTGAGCATTTTTTGGCTTTGCCTTTCTTTAGGATTGGAGTGAAAACTGCCCTTTTCCAGTTCTGTGGCCACTGCTGAGTTTTCCAAATTTGCTGGCATATTGAGTGCAGCACTTTCACAGCATTATCTTTAGGATCTGACATAGCTCAGCTGGAATTCCATCACCTCCGCTAACTTTGTTCATAGTGATGCTTCCTAAGGCCCACTTGACTTCGCACTCCAAGATGTATGGCTCTAGGTGGGTGATCACACCATCTTGGGATCTTTTTTTGTATAGTTCTTCTGTGTATTCTTGCCATTTCTTAATATCTTCTGCTTCTGTTAGTTCCATACCATTTCTGTCCTTTATTGTGCTCATCTTTGCATGAAATGTTCCCTTGGTATCTCTATAATTTTCTTAAAGAGATCTCTAGTCTTTCCCTTCCATTGTTTTCTTGTGTTTCTTTGCACTGATCACTTAGGAAGACTTTCTTATCTCTCCTATTCTTTGGAACTCTGCGTTCAGATGGATATATCTTTCCTTTTCTCCTTTACCTTTCATTCTCTTCTTTTCTTAGCTATTTGTAAGTTCTCCTCAGGCAACTATTTTGCCTTCTTGCATTTCTTTTCCTTGGGGATGGTTTTGATCACCACCTCCCATACAATATTATGAACCTTCGTCCATAGTTCCTCAGGTACTCTGTTTATTGGATCTAATCCCTTAAATCTATTTGTCACTTCCACTATATATAATCATAAGTGATTTCATACAGTTTTCGTACAGTTTCATACACCATCTGAATTTTCTAGTGGTGTTTTTTCTACTTTCTTCAATTTAAGTCTGAATTTTGCAATAAGGAGTTCATGATCTGAGCCATAGTCAGATCTCAGTCTTGTTTTGCTGACTGTATAGAGTTTCTCCATCTTTGGCTGCAAAGAATATAATCAGTCTGATTTCTCTATTGACCATCTGGTGATGTCCATGTCTAGAAAGTGAAAAGTGAAGTCGCTCAGTCGTGTCCAACTCTCTAGAGTCATCTCTTTTGTTGTTGGAAGAGGGTGTTTGCTGTGACCACTGTGCTCTCTTGGCAAAACTCTGTTAGCCTTTGCCCTGTTTCATTTTGCACTCCAAGGCCAAACATTCCTGTTACTCCAGGTATCTCTTGACTTCCTACTTTTGCATTCCACTCCCCTATAATAAAAAAGACATCTTTCTTGGTGTTAGTTCTAGAAAGTCTGGTAGTTCTTCATAGAACCGTTCAGCTTCTTCGGCATTAGTGGTTGGTGCATAGACTTGGATTGCTGTGATACTGAATGATTTGCTTTGGAAACAAACAGAGATCATTCTGTCATTTTTGAGACTGCACCCGAGTACTGTGGTTATTGTTAGTATAATTGAATCTAAGATGTGTTGCTTATATTTGGATGTTTTGGGTTTTTTTTAAAAATACAATCTGACAATCTGACTTTTAGCTCAGTTCAGTTCAGTCACTCAGTCATGTCCAACTCTGCAAACCCATGGACTGTAGTACGACAGGGTTCCCTGTCTATCACCAACTCCCAGAGTTTACTCAAACTCATGTCCATTGAGTTGGTGATGCCACCAATCATCTTATCCTCTGTCATCCCCTTCTATTCCCCATCTCAATCTTTCTCAGCATCAGGGTCTTTTCAAATGAGTCAGTTCTTCACATCAGGTGGCCAAAGTATTGGAGTTTCAGCTTCAGCATCAGTCCTTCCAATGAATATTCAGGACTGATGTCCTTTGGGATGGACTGGTTGGATTGCCTTGCAGTCCAAGAGACTCTCAAGAGTCTTCTTCAGCACTACAGTTCAAAAGCATCAATTCTTTGGCATTCAGCTTTCTTTATAGTCCAACTCTAGACTTTTAGCTGGTGTGTTTCATTAATTCACGTTTATGTAATTATTGATATGGCTGGATATATATCTGCTATTTTGCTCATGTATCTTTTTTTTCCTTCTATTCTTTTCTTGCCTCTGTGTTAAATAGGTATTTTCTAGTGTACCTTTTAATTCCACTTTTTCTTACATTTTCTTAGTGGTAGTTATAGAAAATACAGTATATATCTTAAATTACCACAATCTTTTCCAGATTGGTACTGACTTAATTCCAGCGAAATATAGAATCTTTGCTCCAATAGTTCCACCCTCTTCCTCTCCCTTGTGCTTTGCCATTATACTACGTATTTAAGCCCAACAATATAGCTTTATAATTATTGTTTTATATGCTTGTCTTTTAATTAACTATGAGAGGAAAAAGAAAAAAATATTTTCCCTGTATTTTTAATTTACCTACATATACTAGTGCTCTTTATTTCTTTGTGTGAAAATGCAAACTGTCAAAATGAAAAAAGAATGAAAAAAAAAGTGACAGATTTTATTTTCTTGGGCTCCAAAATCACAGCAGATGGTGACTGCACACCACGAAATTAAAAGATGTTTTCTCTTTGGAAGCAAAGCTATGACAAACCTAGACAGCATATTAAAAAGCAGAGACATCACTTTGCTGACAAAGGTCTGCCTAGTCAAAGCTATGGTATTTTTCAGTAGTCATGTACAGATGTGAGAGCTGGACCATAAAGAAGGCTGAGTGCCAAAGAATTAGATGCTTTCGAATTATGGTGCTGGAAAAGACTGTTGAGAGTCCCTTGGACTACGAGATCAAACCAGTAAATCCTAAAGGAAATAAGTCCTGAATATTCATTGGAAATTCTGATTTTGAAGTTAAAGCCCCAGTACTTTGGCCACCTGAAACAAAGACCTACCTCACTGGAAAAGACCTTGATGCTGGGAAAGATTGAAGGCAGGTGGAGAAGGGGGTGACAGAGGATGAGATGGTTGGTGGCATCATCAGCCCTATGAACATGGGTCTGAACAAATTTCAGGAGATAGTGAAGGACAGGGAGGCCTGGTGTGCTGGGTTCATGGGATGGCAAGGAGTCGGACAGACTTAGCGACTGAACAACAACATGAGAGTTGTACATGTGTGTACTTTGGGAAGAGTGATATTCCAGGGAATGATGTATTACCTTCCAGTAATAAAGCATCAAGTTTGGTAGCTATTTTTGAAGAAGAAGAATTTTGCTGGATATGGAATTCTAGGAAAGAAATGGCAAGCCACTCCAGTAATCTTGCCTGGAGAATTCCGTAGACAGAAGAGTCTGGGCTACAGTCCAAGGGGTCGCAAAGAGTCAGACACTACTGAGCGACTAACACACACACACATTATTCTTTCAGCATGTTGAATATATCATTCCCTGACTTCTGCCTCCATAGTTTCCAGTAAGAAGTAACCTATTAAATTTCCTGCGGTTCCTCTGTTCTGAGTCTCCTTTGATTGTTGAGTCATTTTTCTCTTTTTGCTTTAAAGATTCTTATTTTGTCTGGCTTTCAACAGTTGACTATGATGTTCCATGTATAGCTCTTTCTGTGTTTATCCCACTTAGACTTTGCTGAGCTTCTTGAATGTGTAGATTAATGTTTTCCCACAAATTTGGGATCATTTGTCCATTATTTCTTAACATATTTTTAAAGTATTTTTATTTATATATTTTTAAAATTTGATTGTGGTGGGTCTTAGTTGTAGCACATGGGTCTTCATTCTTCATTGGGGCATGGAGTATCTTTAGTTGCAGCATGCAAACTCTTAGTTGCAGAATGTAGGATCTTGTCCCCTGACAAGGGATCAAACCCAGGTCCCTTGCATTGGGAAAATGGAGTCTTAGCCCCTGGACCACAGAGAAGTCCTCTCTTCAGATAGTTTAAATGCCCCTCTCTCTTCTTCTGAGACCTCTATTGCTTATACACTGGTATGCCTGATGGTATCCCACAAATCTTTGAGCCTTTGCATTTTTCTTTATTGTTTTTTCCTCACTGTTCTTCAGATTAGACAGTCTCTAGTAATCTAGCATTAGGTTTGCTGGTTATTTTCTTTTGTCAGCCACATACACTGTTGAGCCATTTTGGTGAATTTTTCATTTCCATTATTATACTAGTCAACTCCAATTTTTCCACTTGGTTTTCTTTTTTTAAAGTTTTTAAATTTTATTTAATTTTTAATTTTTAAAATTTTTTAAAAATATAAATTTATTTATTTTAATTGGAGGCTAATTACTTTACAATATTGTATTGGTTTTGCCATACATCAACATGAATCTGCCACAGGTGTACACAGTTTTTTTTTTTTTTTAATGTGGACAATTTTTAAAGTCTTTATTGAATCTGACACAGTATTGCTTCTATTGTTTTACATTCTAGTTTTTTGGCCTCAAGGCTTGTGGGATCTTAGTTTCTCGATCAGGGATCAAACCCACCAGAGGAGTCTTAACCACTGGACTGCCAAAGAAACCCCTGTTTTTATTTTAAGTCTGAATTTTAGGTTTTTTTTTTCTGGTTCAGCATAGCTTAGTGGTCAGTCAGTGATCAGTCAATCATCAGTTAATCCAGATTGATCTAGTAAGGCTTATACTTTTTGCTAATGAATCTGTTTATGGGTTAAAGTATATTGTTATAATATTGCATTGCTCCAGATCAAATCAACCCCCTCAGGCAGCAGAGCTGTCAGTCTTCATAGCCTGTTTCACTCTGGTAAAACTACCAGGCCATAGGGCTAGGGAGTTGGAGATGGAAGCAGCTACAAGCTAAAACATCACAGCAAATTTTTCTTGAACTAATTCTTCTCAATTTGTCGTATGCCTCTAGTCAGTTTCCAAAGTCCTAAAATGGTTGTTTTTGGCAATTTTGCTCAGCTTTTTTCTTGTTCTTTTGGGAAAAATTTGCTGAGTTTCTCATTCAGCCATTTTGAAAATCCCTTCAAATGTTTGCCTTCTATTTTTTGTGATCCTTCTGAAACAACTAAGGTTAGCTTTGACTCAGAAAAGGGAAAAAAGAGAGATAGGAACCCATTAAAGAAAATGGAAAGCACCAAGCATAAAACCAAAGGAAAATTTTGGTATTCATCCTACTAATCTCAAAATTGTAACCTAAAGTAAGTTGAGGTCACAGCTGAGTTCTTCTCCTAAACTCTGGAAGAAGAACTTCTAGATAACTGTGGGGAAAGAGTCATTCTTTTGAAAACAATGTCATTTATTTTGGGGCCAAACTTCCCTAATGAAACTTCATCCTATATCTATCTGCTAATTTAGGCTAAATTCCTTAGTCTTAAACTTAGAGCACAGCACAAAAAGAGAAATGCAATCTCATTTATGTTTTATGCTTTTTTTTCTTCTAGCATCTAGAAGTTCTCTATGGAAATCATGGAAAGAAAGAGTTATAAAGCGACCTGCAACAGCTCATGCTTTAAGACCAGATCAGATGATTAGTGATCAATTTGCCACAAAAACAAAGGTGTCAGAAATCCAAGATATGCTTCAGGAACTCATAGGTACTTCAATGTTCAATAAACTGGAAAACAATGCTATTAAATATATATCATCAACAACAGTCAACCTTTCTAAAGCTTTGCGTACACTAAATGATGAAGTGAAAGCTATTAACCTCCATACTTCTGATATATATGCAAATGAGACAGTTGAAAGAGAACAAGAGATTTCCCTGAAGATAATACAAGATCTCAGTAAAAGAAATGAAATGCTTCAGCAAAAACTTCAAGAAGCAGAAGAAAAATATGAACACCTTATTCGATCCAAAGTTGGAGAGCACCAAGCGTTGCCCACACCAACACAGAAAGTGTTACCTGAGCCTTCTCCACAATCAGCCATTAGCCAAGCTGGCACAGAAAACACTTTAGACAGAATTTTGGACAAAGAATTTGAAAACATGGTAGATGAGGGCCCCCCAAGAGGGACCAAAGGGATCAAGTGGGACTCATCGCATTTATATGCAGCCCAAGGTGAAACAACCCCAGATTTAACTGGCCAGCAGAAAAAGTCTTACGGAGAGATCACTGAAGGTAAAATATCAGTGAAGAAAGGTGGTGACTTTCCGAAAGATGGGGATGACGAGTTCCAGTCACAGAAAAAAAAGGTACAAAAGGCCTGTCTGTGCAGGAGGCCTCTGAATCAAATGTGAATGATGGTAAAGGTAAACAGAAAGTCACAGGGACCAAACTCGATCACCACTTAGAATTACAAGCACTGGATAAGAAGAGAAAAGAAACAAAATCCTTTCCTGAAGCCAAATCAAAGTCACCCACTGAATCAAAAAGTCAACGTTTTCCTTCTGATTTCCCTTCTGACAAGAGCCAAGGTGGTAGAAGTGGAACAAGCGGTATACTGGAACAAGTCAGGGAGGCTAAATCTGAACATTCACAGAGTAAAAGTCAGATTTCTTCAGAGAATAAAGAGGAGCTCACCACTGAGACAATGGACAAAGATGGCAGAAATGAGATGAGTAGCACAGCAGAGCCATCCAGGTGGAGCAAACTTGATTATTTCTCTGAGAAAACAAAAGGAAAGAAACACCGTATTTCTCCAGGAAGCACTACAAGAAAAGAAGAAAAATCTGAAGAGAAGGATATGTCAGTCTCCACAAAGAAATTCAAGTCTCTTGAACTTGCTAAATCAGGTATTCCAGATGGGGAAAGTGATCAGAGTAACCTAGAAGAATTTCAGAAAGCCATAGCGTCATTCCTTAAAGAGAAAATTGATAACATAGGGAAGCCCTGGGATAAAAAGACTGTGTCAAAAGAAGAGTTATTACTAAAAAGATCAGAAGTTGAGAAATTAGGAAACATAAAGACAAAAATGGAGGAATATTTCCAAAATGTGGCTGAAACTGTGACAAAAATCTTAAGAAAATACAAAGATATAAAAAATGAAGGACAAATTGGAGAGAAACCTTTGAAACTAAAAAAGGCAGGCTCACTTATGCCAGAACGGCATTCTCAGGAGCCAACTAGTGCACAGTCAAAAATGAGCACCTTAATTTCAAAGGAGAGGCTTGACCCACTAACTGACAGTTTAATAAGAATGATCTTGACCGAAATAGAAAGTGAAAGGAATGTTCCAGAAGCCTCTACAGTAGGGACAGACTATAAAAAGAAGGAAAACAAGAGCTAGAAGAAAGGAGGTTTGAGATTATAAATAAGAATTTGGAGAAGGAAGAGGCGTGGCTCCTAGCGAAGGAGGGAAAGCAAGGGCAACAGAAAGAGAGACCGCGGCAGGAAGAAGAGGTGTGGAAGGGACAGCAGAAACTCAAGATACAGAAGCAGATCGCGTCAGATGAGGAGCAAAAGCAAAGAGAAGAGGAGAGAGAAGGGTATCAGAAGTCAAAGCAGCAGCAGTTGGAAGCATGGAAACAAAAAACGAAACAAGAAGATGTGCCTTTGGAGAAGGAGAAAGGACCGCAGACGATGCAGGTTCAGAAGGAAGTGAGACATCTGGAGCAAGAAAGCAGTTTGGAGAGAGAGAAGGAGAAGCAGAAGGCAAGGAGAAATGTAGGGGACTATGAAAGTCAGAAGCAAAAATCCGCAGAGGAGATGAAGACATATGAACAACTAGAACAGGTGCTCAGTCAGACTTCAATCACATTGTCTCACAGGTGGGAGAGCACACAGAAAGACATACCACAGACACACCAAAGAATAGATTTCATTGGGAAACTTAAGAAATTAGGGGGTCTGGCTGAAGGAAAGCATCCCATTCCAACCACTACTCCCATCTCCACACAATCCTCCTCACGTGAACCCTCTCCTGTTTCTGGAGCGTCTCTTGCAAAGTCTATCACTCTTACCTCTAGGCTTGCCCAAGCAGTGGAAATTGACCTCACTTCTGAAGAGGCCAAGGCACTGGAAATCATGGACACCTTTAATCAGGTTCAGGCACTGGGGAAAACTACTACTCCTAAGATGCCTTGGGGTTTGGGAGTGGCTCTCAGTGCAGAGCAGGCCCAGGCTCTGGGGATTCCTACTACCCCTCAGCAAGCTCAAGCTCAGGGCATCATGCTCACCCATCAGCAGGTCAAGGCCTTGGGAGTCACTCTCACCCATGAACAAGCTCAGGCACCAGGGATTACTCTCACCCCTCAACAGGCCCAAGCACTGGGGATCATTTTCACCCCTGAACAGGCTAGGCACTAGGGATCACTCTGACCCCTCAGCAGGTCCTGGCACTGGGGGTTCCTGTCACCCCTCAGCAGATCCAGGAAGTAGGGCTTTCTGTCACCCCTCAGCAGGCCCAGGCACGTGGGATCATTCTCACCCCTGAACAAGCTCAGGCACCAGGGATCACTCTCACCCCTCAGCAGGCCCAGGCACTTGGGATCACTCTCACCCCTCAACAAGCTCAGGCACCAGGGATCACTCTCACCCCTCAGCAGGCCCAGGCACTTGGGATCACTCTCACCCCTGAACAAGCTCAGGCACCAGGGATCACTCTCACCCCTCAGCAGGCCCAGGCACTTGGGATCACTCTCACCCCTGAACAAGCTCAGGCACCAGGGATCACTCTCACCCCTCAGCAGGCCCAGGCACTTGGGATCACTCTCACCCCTGAACAAGCTCAGGCACCAGGGATCACTCTCACCCCTCAGCAGGCCCAGGCACTTGGGATCACTCTCACCCCTGAACAAGCTCAGGCACCAGGGATCACTCTCACCCCTCAGCAGGCCCAGGCACTTGGGATCACTCTCACCCCTGAACAAGCTCAGGCACCAGGGATCACTCTCACCCCTCAGCAGGCCCAGGCACTTGGGATCACTCTCACCCCTGAACAAGCTCAGGCACCAGGGATCACTCTCACCCCTCAGCAGGCCCAGGCACTGGGGATCACTCTCACCCCTGAACAGGCCCAGGCACCAGGGATCACTCTCACCCCTCAGCAGGCCCAGGCACTTGGGATCACTCTTACCCCTCAGCAGGCCCAGGCACTTGGGATCACTCTCACCCCTGAACAAGCTCAGGCACCAGGGATCACTCTCACCCCTCAGCAGGCCCAGGCAGTGGGGATTTCAGTCACCCTGCCACATATCCAGGAAGTGGGGGTTTCTCTCACCCCTCAACAGGCTCAGGCACTAGGGATTCCTATCACCCCTCAGCAGGCTGAAGCTCAGGGTCTGACTCTCACCCCTCAGCAGACCCAGGATTTGAGGATCCTGCCACTCCTCAGGGCATCGTCTTTACCCCTCAGCAAGCCCAGGCATTGGGGATCTATGTGAGCCCTGAACAGTCCCATGCCCTGAGGATCCATGCCACCTCTGAGCAGGCCCATGCACTAGGGATCACTCTCACTCCTGATCGGGCCCAGGCACCTTGGGTGTCTCTTACCTCTCAACAGGCCAAGGCACTGAGGAGCCACATCACCCCTGAGCAGGCACAGGCTCAGGGCATCACTCTTACCCCTCAGCAGTCTCAGGCACTGAGAATCCCTGTCACCATTCCACAGGCTCAGGATTTGGGGGCCCCTTTCACTTTAGGACAGCCTCAAGCATTGAGAGTTTCTCTCTCTCATGAACCGTTTGCAAAATTAGGGGATCCTCTCACCTCAGATAAAGTATATACCTTAGAATATCCCCACATCCCAGAACAAATCCAAACTTTGGAAGCTCCTTTCACCCCAGGGGAGGCCTGGTCGGTGGGTATTACTGTTAGGTCTATGCAGGACCTAACATCAAGAACTCCTCTCTTTAAGGAGCAGCCTTTACCACCCTGGGCTAGTCTTCCTTCAGGACATACACTGAAAACTGGGATCTCTTCCATTACTGATAAATCTGTCACAAAACTTGCTCCTCACACTCCTAAGGAGTTCCCAGTATCATCTGCTATTGCTGAGAAGTCCCCTATATTTGAGGTGCCTTCTACTCCTTTCCGTATATCAAGGTTTCCTCTTAAACAAGCCCCCTCTGAGAAATTCTTGGGAATGAGGATTCCTTCAGACTATGGGAAGCCCCTGGCACCACAGACTTCTCCTTCCTCCAGACAGACCCCAGTGTCTAAGGATCTATCAACCTCTGTTCTGTTCCCAATACCAGTTCCCAGTCCAATATCTGGGCTCTCTCCCACTCCACAGCAGCCCCTTGAACCAGAGGCCCTTCTTAGTTCTAGGCAATTCTTCGTATCTAGGGACTCTATGACTCCCCAGTCACCTCTGATATTGAAGCCCTTTCTTGACCTCAGAAGCCCCTTATATCTGGAGTCCCAGTCACCTCTGCACAGATTCCCCAAATCTGGGCTCCTCTCTCTCCTGGGAAGCACTTGGTTCCTGGGACCTCCTCTATCCCTCAAGAGCTCTTGAAATCTGGACCCTTAACACTCTCTGAGCAGTTTCAGGCATCCCAGACCTTTGCCACTCATAAGCAATCTCCTGGGTTACAAGCCCCTTCTACCCTTAGGCAGCATCTGCCACCAAGGACCCTTCCTGGGAAAGCTTCCCCACTATGGGTCTCTCCCACCCCTGGGCGTCCCTTAACACCATTGATTCCCTCAACCCCTGAAAAGCCACAGAAAGATTTGTCCTCTGCTGTCTCTGAGAAAAGGAAGGAAAGATTGTCAATTATTTCTTCTCTGAAATTGAAATCAGTATCAGTCCATCCCAGTGCTCCAAGTTTCAAGGTAATTCAAGCCCCTTTCACCACTAAGAAGTTCCAAACAGCAGAGGTCTCTGACACTTCTGAAGAAATCCAGATACCCGAAGATCATTTTGCCGTGGAACAATTTAGAATGTTTAAGTCCCATCTCACCGATTACAAGACGCCAGTGTCACAAGCCCCTTATGTTGATGAGGGGACCCTTCCTCCTACTCTCATTAAGCCTGTAACGCCACTACCTTCTCTTATTACTACTCAACTACTCAAAACACGGCAGAGCTCACCTTCTGAATGGGACCAGAAATCCCAACTTCCCCCTATCAATAAGCCCTGGGTACTGACTTCTGTTTCAGATACCAGGCAACCCAAGATGATGGTGCCCACTTCCTATCCCCAAGAGCTCAAAGAACAGAACTATTTTGTTGATGTGGAGGCTCAGCGCAAGAACCTGATACTCTTAAATCAGGCCACAAAAGCTTCTATACTCCCTTCACAGCTACACACAGAAGCTAGGAATCTCATAGCTGAGACACTTCATACAGACAAAGTTCGGCTGGGATACCTGTTCCGCAAGTACAATGCCTATAGACTGATCCAGCGTGCAAGGTAGATGAAATATTATGTGGCTGGTTGTCTGATTTAGCCTTGATGTCAAATATCCTCCTCGCTACCCTATCAGTATATATGTATTTGTCAGGTTAGGTGTTCTAAAAGATTCTCTTATAGAAGGTTTGTAAGATGGAAGCATATTTAAGATGGCAAAAGGAGGTATATTTTTTAGAAATAAGAAATGTCATATAACACCCATTTCACTCATATACATCTCTAGCAGAGATTCTAAAATATATGTTGAGGATCATGGCTGATCTCCAAAATATCAACTTCAAAAGTTTAGAAATGCTTGCAGTTATTCTGAATTACTTTAATCTTGCATTCACCAGAAGACCTATGATTCTTTTTTTTTTTTTTAATTTACTTTTCATCGCAGTGAAGTTGGACAGAAGATCTATTAAAGTGGGAGATGGCAGGCAGGTTTACATACTTCATGTTGCCATAGCAGCTTTGATGCTGGAATGACCTACAGGAAACATTTTTAAAATTGAAATTAGCCTGCCATTCTTGGTCTTTGTTTTGAAGTTGCCAACTTATTATTTTGGGGTTTTAAAAAACATTTTTTTTATTGTAGAAATTCTTTCCCCTTTTTAAAATAGCTAATTTATAATACTGTGTTATCTTATTTGGAGAATTTTTCTAACCTAAAATTACAATATGTCAAACTAAGATCTATGATAGAAAAAGCTATCATTAATTATAGAAACAATCTATGTCATTTATTCAACAAATATTTATTGAATACGTACTATTTGGCAAGCACTAGTTCTAGATGCTATGGATACAGCAGTGAATAAAACAAAGTACCCTGTTCTCATGATATTTACATCTGTGAGGACTGAATTCATTTGAAAACTAAGCACTGGAATAACAAGGGGCAAAAGAAAGACATTCAGTGTATAGGCAGAAATTTTCATTTCAAAACTGGTTACCTTAGAATTGTTGAAATATTTTCTACTCTATAGTGTGTTCTTCCTTCCCAGAATGAACGTTCCTAGTCTTTCAAATCTGTTTTTACACGTAACACTTTCATACACTTGAGAATTTGAGATAACATGTTTCTGGTCATTCTCTAGTTCCTTTATGTCTTTTTTCCTTTGTTATATTAAATTAAAATAAATAATTGCATTCACCTGGTGCAGTACTTTAAAAAACACAAATAGAGTGAAAAGCCTCCTTAATAGTGTTATTCTTGGCCATTAAGGCCCCTCCTTCAGGGCTACCCAGGTATTCCACCCAGAGATACTTTCTATACATGTAGCAAAGTACACAGGCTCTTTTATCCCACTCTTTATACATTTAAAATTACAATGTTTGATTTTTCATAACAAGCTAGAATTTAGATATTAATATATAGTCTACTCATTCATTTTACAGTTTTATAGTTAGTTCTCCAAAGTCTAGATTTACCAGAATTTACTTGACATTTTGACGAGGTTAACATAACATTTATGCTGTTTTCAATATTTTGCATTATAAAAATGTACTTCAAAGAATAATCTTGTATATACATACGTATACATGTAAGTATGTTCCTAAAAGTAGAACTTCTAAATCAAGGGTAAGCATTTTGTAATTGTGATAAATTTTTTGTCAAATTGTTCTCCAAAGAGGTTGGAACAATTTATATATTGGTCAGCATTTTAAAAGAGTCAGTCAGTTCAGTTCAGTCGCTCAGTCGTGTCCGACACTTTGCGACCCCATGAATCTCAGCACACTAGGCCTCCCTGTCCATCACCAACTCCCGGAGTTCACTCAGACTTACGTCCATCGAGTCAGTGATGCCATCCAGCCATCTCATCCTCTGTCGTCCCCCTTCTCCTCCTGCCCCCAATCCCTCCCAGCATCAGAGTATTTTCCAATGAGTCAACTCTTCGAATGAGGTGGCCAAAGTACTGGAGCTTCAGCTTCAGCATCATTCCTTCCAAAGAAATCCCAGGGCCGATCTCCTTCAGAATGGACTGATTGGATCTCCTTGCAGTCCAAGGGACTCTCAAGAGTCTTCTCCAACACCACAGTTCAAAAGCATCAATTCTTCGGCGCTCAGCCTTCTTCACAGTCCAACTCTCACATCCATACAAGAACTGAATTGAACCAGTGTAATGCTACTAGTCAAGGCTATGTTTTTTCCTGTGGTCATGTATGGATGTGAGAGTTGGACTTTGAAGAAGGCTGAGCGCCGAAGAATTGATGCTTTTGAACTGTGGTGTTGGAGAAGACTCTTGAGAGTCCCTTGGACTGCAAGGAGATCCAACCAGTCCATTCTGAAGGAGATCAGCCCTGGGTGTTCATTGGAAGGAATGATGCTGAAGCTGAAACTCCAGTCCTTTGGCCACCTCATGCGAAGAGTTGACTCATTGAAAAAGACTTTGATGCTGGGAGGGATTGGGGGCAGGAGGAGAAGGGGACGACAGAGGATGAGATGGCTGGATGGCATCACCCACTTGATGGACGTGAGTCTGAGTCAACTCCGGGAGTTGGTGATGGACAGGGAAGCCTGGCGTGCTGCGATTCATGGGGTCGCAAAGAGTCGCACACGACTGAGAGACTGAACTGACACTAAAAAAACCAGGTTTTCAATGTATATAAAACAGTCTATATGGGAAGAATATGCCATCTAGGATTTTCATAGCTACAGAGGATTAGTCAATGCATGGTTTCAAGGATTCAGAGCTTCAGACAGGCTGACTTCCTTGGTAGAGACTAATGCAGCTGGTGACTTTTATTTAAAGCCAATGCTCATTAACCACTTCAAAAATCCTTTGGCTCTTCAGAATTATGCTAATTCCACTCTCCCTGTGTCCTATCAATGAAACAACAAAGCTTAGATAACAGCACAACTGTTGACAACATGGTCTACTAAATATTTTAGGCCTACCGTTGAGACATTCTGCTCAGAAAAAAAGATTATTTTTAAAAAAGATTATTAAAGTATTACTGCTCATTGACAATGCACCTGGTCACCCAAGAGCTCTAGTGAAGATGCAGAATGATTTTATGATGTTTTCATGCCTGCCAACACAGTATTCACTCTGCAGCCCACAGATCAAGGATTAAGTCTGCCTTTCAAGGCATTTAAGTCTTATTATACATTTCATAAGGTTATACAGTAGCTGCTATAGATAATGATTTCTTTGATGGATCTGGGCAAAGTCAGTTGGAAACCTTCTGGAAAGCATTCACCTTTCTAGATCCATTAAGGTCACTCATAGGATTTGCCTGGCAGTCCAGTGGTTAAGAATCCACCTTGCAGTGCAGGGGACGCAGCTTTGATCCCTGGTCAGGGAACTAAGATCCCACTGCAGAGCAACTGAGCCTGCATATCCCCACTATTGAGCCCACGTATCACAACTAGAGAGTCCATACACTGCAACAAAGATCCTGCCTGCTGCAACTAAGATTCGATGCAGCCAGAATAAATAAATATTTTGTTCAAAAGATCATTCGTGATTCATAGAAAGAAGGCAAAATATCAACATGAACAGGAGTTGAGAAGATGATTCCAGCCTTCATGGATGACTTTGAGGTGTTCAAGACTTCAGAGGAAGAAGTAACTGCAGATGTGGAAATAACAAGAGAACTAGAATTAAAAGTGGAGCCTAACGATGTGACTGGATTGCTGCAATCTCATGATAAAACTTGAACAGATGAGGAGCTGCATTATGGATGAGCAAAGGAGGTGGTTTCCTGGGATGGAATCTATTTCTGATGAAGATGCTGACAAGATTGCTGCAATAACAACAAAGGATGTAGACTAAACTTCATTGATAAAGTAGTAGCAGGGTTTGAGAGGACTGACTCCAATTTAAAAAGTTCTACTGTGGATAAAATGCTATCAAATAGCATTGCACAGTACAGAGAAATCATCCATAAAAGGACAAGTCAATGATACGGCAAACTTCATAGCTGTCTTATGTTAAGAAATTGCCAGGGCTTCCCTGATAGTTCAGTGGTAAAGAATCCACCTGCCACTGCAAGAAACAGCATGGTTTGATCCTTGATCCAGTAAGTCCCACATTCCTTGCAGCAACAAAGCCCATGCACCACAACTATTGAGCCTGTGCTCTGGAGTCTGGGAGCCACAACTACCGAGCACACATGCTGCAGCTACTGAAGGCTGCAAGCTCTAGAGCCCATGCTCAGGAACAAGAGAAGCCACTGTAACAAGAAACCCACGCACTCCAGCTAGAGAGTAGCCCCCTGTTGCTGCAACTAAGAAAAAGCCCAAGCAGCAACGGAGACTCAACACACAATAAATAAATAAATAAAACTACTTAAAAAAAAAAAAAAGAAATCACCAAAGCCACCCAAAACTTCAGCAGCTACTACCTAATCAGTCAGTAATCATCAGCTCTGAGGCAAAACTCTACCAGCTCAGATGGTGGTTGGCACTCTTTAGCAATAAACTTTTTATTTATTAAAAACTGAAATATAGTTAATTCAAAATGTTGTTAATTGTAAAGTGATTCAGTTATACATATATATATATATGTATGTATATATATATTCTTTTTCAGATTCTTTTCCATTATAGGTTACTACAAGAAACTGAGTATAGTTTCCTGTGCTGTACAGGTCCTTGTTGTTTACCTGCTTCATAAATAGTAATGTGTGTAATGCAGTTCAGTCGCTCAGTCATGTCCGACTCTTTGTGACCCCATGAACTGCAGCACTCCAGGCCTCCCTGTCCATCACCAACTCCCAGAGCTTACTCAAACTCATGTCCATTGAGTTGGTGATGCCATCCAGCCATCTCATCCTCTGTCATCTCCTCCTCCTGCCTTCAATCCTTTCCAGCATCAGAGTCTTTTCCAATGAGTCAATTCTTCACCTGAGGTGGCCAAAGTATTGGAGTTTCAGCCTCAGCATCAGTCCTTCCAATGAATATACAGGACTGATTTCCTTTAGGATGGACTGGTTGGATCTCCCTGCAGTCCAAGGGACTCTCAAGAGTCTTCCCCAACACCACAGTTCAAAAGCATCAATTCTTCGGTGCTCAGCTTTCTTTTTAGTCCAACTCTCACATTCATACATGACTACTGGAAAAACCATAGCTTTGACTAGATGGACCTTTGTTGGCAAATGTGTATATGTGTATATGTGTATATACGTGTAAATGTGTGTATGTTAATCCCAAACTCCTAATTTATCTCCCCCACCCCCTGGTTACCCTTTTAGTAGCCATAATTTTATTTTCTATGTCTGTGAGTCTATTTCTGCTTTGTAAATAAGTTTATTGTATCTGTTTTCTTTTTTTGGCCTAGGAGTCAAATCCATGCCCTTTGTAGTAGAAGCACAAAGTCCTAATCATTGGGCTACCAGGAAATTCCCTGTATTATTTTTTTAGATTCCAAATATAAATGATATCATATGGTATTTATCTCTCTCTGTCTGACTTATTTCACTTAATATGATCATCTCTAGGTCCATCCA